>PPHD01022772.1:0-12715 GCA_002909625.1 Bambusicola thoracicus | reverse complement strand
CTTCCTAAATTATCCTTCTTGGACTGTGGTAAGGGGTGTGAAATCCTAATTCCATAGCGTTGGGATTTTGGAACTGAACATGAGTATTTCAGGGCAAAGAAGACACGATACAAATCCTAGTCTGTCACTGTAATGCTCCCCAAATTAACACAGTTCTTACAGAAAGATTTTACAAGATCCTACTTGTGTACACCTGTGTGTGTTGATTAGAAAATATTAGATATTGCATTGATTCCCTTTACTGTAATAAAGTGAGGAAGAGAGACACAAAATCAGAAGAGAGAATAATAAATGTATGTTTTATCACAATGCATATAAAAATAAGTAGAAGAGCAGATTTATAGCAAATCCAAACATGCTTAATAGTTTTTCTTGTGTTGTGTGTTTTTTTTTTTTCCTATTCAGGATTCTCTACTTTGTCTCTAGCTGACCAGATGAGCCTTCTGCAGAGTGCTTGGATGGAGATTTTGATTCTTGGTGTTGTATACCGGTCGCTTTCTTTTGAGGATGAGCTTGTTTATGCTGAAGACTATATTATGGATGAAGACCAGTCCAAATTGGCAGGCCTTCTTGACCTTAACAATGCCATACTGCAGCTGGTAAAGAAATACAAGAGCATGAAGCTGGAGAAAGAAGAGTTTGTCACCCTCAAAGCTATAGCACTTGCTAATTCAGGTTGGCAGAGTGGCACAGTGGTTGCTACATTTTTAATATGTCACTTTTCTTTTCTCCGTAGTACTTTCTGCATGCTTGTTTTAAATACAGGTTTAGAATAAGAAGTTGCTAATCAGCCCTTAGTCTAACAGGCAACAAACAAAGTAGTTCAAACTAAGAGGAACTTTCTGGTCCTAAGTAATCGGGGATCCTAAGGGGTTCCTAAGGGAGCGGAGAGTAATGCACTGTGTGATTTGGAGAGTATTTTACAGGCAGAGATCCTTACAAATGAATATGGATGCTCTTTTCCTAAATCCATTCCATAATCCAGATGAGTCTAATCATCGTAGTTAAAATGAACAGAAGGGATACATGAGGATATGCTATATCCGTTCTCTTTAAATGCAGATACTGATTTATAAGATAGAGTGAATACAGGATATGGGAGGGGGGAGGAAATTCTTTATTAATCTGACGGGGACCCCACCTTACCTTTTGGATCCTCTGCGTTTGTGGTAATGCTTCTCCAAAGATTACTGTTACCCGTGCAGAAAGGGTTAAAAATCTCAGAAAGATTTTTTTTTTCCTGCATTTGAATTTAAAAGTGCTGAAGCAGGGAATACTGCCAGATAAGTAAAAATCGTTTTTGCTTTGTTGTTTTTCCTTTTGTGTCTCCTTAATGCTTTATTGTGGTCTTAAGTCCCTTTTAGCATTTGCATAAAGTTCACGATAGATCCCTCTTTAATGACGTGCCGATCATTAGATACCTGTGTGTCAATAACATGCTCTGATGCTATGTTCCATTGACAGTCACACCGTGCCCCTCCATCTGCTTTTGTTTTGACCCTATCTTTGAACTTTATCTTGGTTGCTGGCCAGTAGTTTTCCCTTTAATTACAAGAAGGAAACTGTCAATAAAATCTGTTAAATGGGATGCAATGAGTGGCTTGAATGGGCGGACGGCTATTTGTTCAAATTCTGCAGCATTCAAGGTATTGACAGTTTGTTTTCTGGGGCCATATGTGACGATCAATCTCAGGCTGGGCTCAGCCGCGCTGAAAAATGAAAAACCAGATTGCTTTTGCTTACTTGTGGATGACGACTTGTGATTTGGCGCGGTCCTAGTGAGATGAGACCTTCTGCCCAAATTGCCCCCCTGAGAGCCAGGACGCGTGACTGTTTTTAGAAATAATTTTTTAATTGATTTTGTAATTAACAGTTCATCTACAATATTGATGCGCGAATCCTCAGATTGATAGGAGGGAAATTGTTTTCAACAATGAAGTTGTACTTTCCTATTTGTCTTTGTAATGTGATTTAGCACTCTGCATTTTTAATTGGAAATATAATTCAAAAACATGCAAAGCCAAAATGCTTATTAGTTTCTTTGTATTCTCCACCCCACCGACTCTGTCCCTGGTTTTAGAATACTATTTCATTTTCAGAAGAGAAAAGATCTGAAATGTCCCTCGAAGCTCCAAGTTATTTGGTAATTGAGGATTTATTTAAAATGTTTGACTGCTGCAAGTGAACACTTGAGAACATTTTGCAGCTACAGGAAGGGCTTTTCCCAAGATTGTTCATGCTTATTGAGCAGAGCAATGAAGTTATCTGGAATTAGGAGTCTAAACTGGGAGCTTTTTTTTTTTTTTTTTTTGCCTAATTTTTAAATTGGTCTGTTTGATTTAGGAATATTTCTGTATCTTACCTGATAAAGAGGAAAGGAGCTAAAGTATAGGCATCCAGTGTTAAATACCACTCACAGCCTTTTCATTTTTTTTTTCCTCAAGAGGCATGCAGTGTTTAAGTAATAATAAAATACATTGCTGCCAAAAAAAGTTTATTCATGCATTGTGCATGGAGTGTGTTAAAATAATCCATAGCTTCATTAACTTCCCTGGGAATTACAACCAGGATAATGTCAGAGAGAAATACCGTTTCATGTACTAGAATTCAGGGCACATTTAAGGAAAAACATTTCCTTCCCTCATCTGCAAAGGACTAAAATTGCCAGTTTAAAATGAAACTATTGCATGGAGGAGTTACAAAGCAAACCAGGCGTTTGACTTCCCTCTCAACAGAGCGCTCTGATGCCTGGCATTAAATAGTGCAGGTTCAGGTTGTACACGGGGAAGATATCAAACTTCTGTCAACTATAGCTGCACCAACCTGCACAGGTAAGACAGCACCTGCAGAGCAGGAAGCCCCCAGTGTTTTAATTACAAATACTGCTAAAGTTAAAGTAGGAAAGCAAAATTGAAGTTTTTGTCTTTTTTATAGACAAAACCAGCAATAGCTTATTTGCACGTAACTGAGGAGTTGGTTAATGGCAATGCAGCCATACCTGGAAAAAGGAAGTAAAATGCCATTATAAAATCAATCAGTTAGCAATTCATGTTTTGAAGTATTTTGCTGCTGCATCAACTTTCTTCAAGAACTACACCTATTTATTTTTCTGGTTTAAAATAGAGCAACATTTCTATAGCTATAGAGAGCACGGATGAAGTATAATAAGAAATCCCAGGCATTTCAGCCACATCCACGCTGTCTGGTAGGATTCCCAGGTTAACTCTGCCGTAAATAGTAGACAAAGGTGGTTTTATGGCTCTGCATCTGCGTTGGTGATTTATGACACAGTGTCATGCTGTTTTCATTGCTGGTATAGAAAAGCTGAAGAAGAAATTGTAGATTGTCTTAATATTGATTGTATTTTGTATAAATAGGTACCACAAGCTTTGCTTTGGCCAGCATATCTGTTACCCTGACCATGAAAACATCCCAAGTGCTGCCTTTTCCGTTGGTCTGTAGAATCTGTTCCTGTGGTGTTTAAACTCAGAGAGGTCCCTCATACCACAGGGCTGTCCTCATCCCCAACCTCTCCCTTCTTTCTTTCCCTGTCCTCCCGTGCACAGGAGCAGGTTAGCCCCTCGGCTGCCCAAACGCCACGATCTGGCACTGCCGAGCACTTTGTTTACCCACGCAGAAAATCAGCTTTGAATGGTTTCCAAAACATGCATGTACCAATTACTTCCCCGTGTGTAAGGGAAGGTGAACTATTTACAAAATACATTCAGGTGAACACAAGTGCACGCATGCATACTCCGTCGAGTAAAAGGTGACCTGGTCATCTTTTTGTGTTAGAAAATACTTCCATGTATTGATTAGGAAATACTAAACAGGGAGTTGCAGGTGAGCAGATTTTTGAAATTGCCTCATCAGTGAGGACAAAACTGTGCCTTCAGGCCAGAATGTTGCAGAAGAGCTCAGGAGTCACAACTGAGAGCAGATTTTTAAGAGAAGCTCAATTCCCATCGAAGACCTAAAAATAAGTAACTAACTTGTCAAAATACATTAGCACATTATAAAATGTGATCTGTATGTATCTGCCTAATAGAGTGCTGGCATCTTGAAAAATCTGACCCAAATGTGGATGCTAGGCACTTTAAAAGTATAACCCTATGCACTGTTGAAAATTTAATCTTAAGCATTAATACTGGCTGTCTCGCCTGTGGCACCAGAAGGAGAAAAGGGCCTCCACTTGCCATTACAATTTCAGGTCTCTCTTATTAACTGTCTCTTAAAAAAAAAAACAAAAAACAAAGACACAACCCTTTCAGTACCGAAAGAGCAAGAACCAAGAAGCACCTTGTGCATGGTAACAGCATGAAGTGCATGAAGAACAACACTGATGCCAAGTTGCACAGTGATCTATCCTGGTAAAACATGTAGTTCTTACCTACAGCTCATTTCGCTTTCCAGCCAACAAAACACTGTACTCAGAGCTGGGCTATTGGAATAAAATAATATTATTATACTAAAAATTAATTGCTAGAGCCCCATAAATCACTTATTCCACAGGATTTCATCATTATTCCCAGTGCAGAGTGTGGCTTATATGTCACAAAATACTATATTTACTTACTAACAATGCCATTTTTTTTTCATTTTATTTAGCCATTCGTGTGTATCTGTCAGTGTTAGAATTCACAATTAACACATATCTATGATGAATAGACATGTATAAAAATAGATATACATGAGCGTTTCATTAGTGTATTACAAATGTTTATTTTATCAACTAGAAATAGCAACTCCTTCATATAATTAACTCCTTCATCTAATTTCATATAAAGAGCACAGAAAAAAAGACAGAGAAAAGGTGATTGTCGGGACAGTCAGAGCTTTCCCGCTGCATGAACACAGCTTTTTCCTCATGGCCCGTTTTCATTTAATCACATAGATGGCACCTGCAGTGCTTAGAGGAAATAAATAACCATTCCCAACTGCGATGTGTTTTGGGTTGGTTGTTGTTCACCAATTGTGACAGCAGATAGGTGCTGGTAGTCACCCTCTCTTTCCACAGCAGTGTACCAATGGCTCTCAGTGGTAATATGGCAATTGTTGCTGTCTTGTAGTGAACAAAAAGGATTTTGATGCAGTCACTCAACATTCTCTCTTAGTTCGTGTCTTATCCCACAACTCTATCATTCAAGTACCCCTTTCCAGAGTTTTAGTAGTCTTACTGAATATGTATTCAAACCAGTTGTTGGTGTGCAATTTGTTCTACGTTGCAGAAATATCCCTTTATTTAGTGCCCTCACTACCTAGCCTAGTGGAAAGTAAACCACTTCAGGAATTAAAAAAAAGAGTCATTTACTGTGTTTTAACTTAAGCCTATGCTTTTAGTTCACCGCTGATCCAGTCAGCCCCTGAAATGAGCAGGCATGTTCTGTGAAGTCATTTCTTTTCTCACTCCTGCTTAGTTTCCTGCTGTGTTTTAGAAGCTCTTGTGAAGCTTCAGGTTCCATACCTCTCCTTAAAAGCCAACCAAACCTGGGCTATTCAGACAAAGACCTTGCTCTCCAAAACAAAGTATATGAGCCTCTGTTTCACTTCTTCAGTTTCTACTGCCTCTAATCCTTATGGACAAGGGATTCATAATTTATACCTCTTTAATTTCCAAAATGTATTTCAATTGAAGTGTCTCTTTCCAGTGGAATAATCAAGGTATCAGATTATACAAATAATGAACCCACCATACCCTTTTGCAAGAGAAAATACTGTGTGTGCTTGTCTCTTAGCCTCACCATGCAGCTCCCAGCAGATAGTTCTGTTCAGGAAAGACAGACAGATGACAGGAGTTAAGTGCATTTGTTGACCCTACGCGGGGAAGACCAAAGTCAGTATCTGAGGCAAGTTCAGTTCCAGACTGGAAAAGGATGGGAGTTCTTGCTGGGTGAGGTAACCAGGTTTGATTTGCTCATATGACTGTGTTGTCTTTCTCCTAAAATGGATAAGCACTGAGCAGAAATGCAAGTTTTCCTGTATAAATGTCCCAGATTTCAGCAGGACAGGACAGAGCTCTGTAATTCTGAGAGCAGCTCCCCAGTGTGAATACTGTGGCAGTTTTTGTTGGTTGTTTAGTTGTTGTTGTTGTTGTTGTTTTGGATTGGCAATGTCATCCAAAAAACAATTTTTCTTTTATTCGAGTCATAACCCAGATTAGGATTCTGTTCTTAGATGAAGTCAGAAGCGTTGTGTACCATTCTCACTCCTCATCTCATCTAGTTCTTCCAGGAACCTGCAGCTCCCTGACCTGATTTACCAGTTCTTAGTTTGTGAGCCACCCCTCTGCAGCACAATGATTGCTGTCTCTCAAGTGCCTTGCCCTGCTCCTTGCTTTTTGCCCCTCTGATGTGCTCTGTCAGCATCTTAATGTATTTGTTCACTGCTGCACACTCTCTGCTGCTTGATTCACAGTAATAATTTCTTCCTTTATGCTGCCAGAGTTTTCTGATGTGAAGAAATACTTCATTTCAGACCTCTGGGTTTCCTCTGCTTTCTCTTCAGTGACACTATATACACAGTGCAAACATACCAGCCACTCTTTCCTGAGCAGCACCTTGTATCAGCTTATCTTGTGCCTGATGAGCATTCTAGTGTCACCAGTCAGAGACACTTCTTTTGCAGGGCATTTAAGATCAAATCCTGCTTGCTTTCAAATGACAGTACTTTCAAACTGCCCTGTTTAATTTCATTCTTTATATAGGCACTGATTTTTAGGTGTCTTAGATCTACCTATAGGTTTCCTTTGGATATTAGAATGTAACTGGAAATTACCCAGACTGTCTATGGTGCCGATAAAAAAAAAAAAGAAAAAAAAGTGTAATTTCTGGGACTTTTCTTGGTATAGGAAAATCTTTGTACCTAGCTTAAAATCTAATTTCACATTGTCTTTGTAATTATTTCTTTACTTGTGGACTGTCTGTGTTTCCCTAGGTTATCATGGTGCTTGTTAACATTGCCCTCTCTTACTGGTGTGGATTGGGCTTATCAGCAATAAGCTTACCTGCTCTGAATTCACTTCAGTGTCTGCCAGTCTGTAGTTACTGCAAAGATTTCTCTTTTATTTTTCCTCTTCTTTTCCCCTTGGCTAGTTCAGCATTTTCAACCATTTTCTTTATTTTCAAAGGCTTACGCCTGAGGGATTAAGATCTACATTCGTTTAATATTGGGAATAAAGTGGAAGTTTGAAACTGCAAGGCTCAAACTTGAAGAAGGATCTTTGTAGAGATTAATATTTTCCCGAGCAATCTGCGAGCTGAATCATGGTCTAATTAAATAGCCCAGATTTAGTGAGTTTGCACTTACACATTAGCAGCCCCTAGAATGTGCAAAGCTGAAATGAGTTTGAATTTTTTCTGTAAATGGGAAGTTAAATTATCATAGTAATTTCATTAAATCATTTTTTAATCTTTCGAGCCAAATCACAACTTTAAGAGAATAATTTGGAGTTGTAGTCACTGTTTGTAAGTGCCTGTCTCCCCGCTGGCTTTCTTACCCCATCTCCTGTTCCACTCGCAGATCATTCATACAGAACCAGCCCAATTTCCTACAGAGCTAAAAGCTGAACATCTCTAGTCAGGTGCTCCAGGATGACCTGTCTCTCTGTGCAGTATGGTATAGAAGATTCTGCAAGGAAAGTCAGCCTATGACCTGCCAAGAGTTTCTTATTGCTAAAATGCTTCTATCTGGTTGCCCGGCTGCATTGTGGGTTAGGAGAGAGGAGGAGGAGATGTGTCACTGCTGCATAAGTGTGCGTGGTGCCTGGGAAATGACTTGGAGCAGCACATCGTGCCTGTGCTGTGTTCCACAGCTGTGAATATCTGAGGGCTTGGTAGAGTCAGGCAGTGGAGGCAATCTGTTTGGAGTTTGCATTCCAAATTAAGTGCGGTGGTTGGACATTGTGCTTGAGACATCGGTCACGTTTGTCTGTGTGCATTAACATCTCTGTATTGATTACATCCTGTTTGTAGGGTGCAGAATTCAGAGATTTTCTCTTATTGACACAATTATTTAATAGGATCACCATATTAGAAATCTATCACAAATGTATGGATTTGACGAATGGGCTCACGTTAATTAGAACTAAATTTTGCTAGAGATACCATTTCCCTGGCATCATTTTTAGAATGTCTTGGCCTTCTTTTTCCCTAGGATAGGGATTTTTGAGTCTCTCTGCCTTTGGCACAGTGCACCTCGATGTGCAGTATTGCATCCCTGCAGCGCGTGTCTCCCTGCACGCTTCCTAGAGCGTGTATCCGCTAAGACTCAGAATTATTAAACATGTGAAATTCCCATAGGACTCCATTATGTGTAATTAACAGATAAACTGTCATCAGAATCAATAAAACGTGCTAAATGATCCAAACTTGTATATAATTAAGTGTCTGTTTTAGAGCAGGAGCTGTAACTTTTTTTTTTTTTTCCCCTATTCAATTTGCACATTTGTTTTGACAATAGAAGCTGGAACGTTTTGGTTAACCTGTTACTTACTGGTTTGTGTTTTAGTTTCATGTGTTTCTGCTTAAAAAAGCAAAGCATTTACTAGGGGGCCTTACTGCCTGGTGAAGTGGTTGTGTGTAAGCTTTTAGGAGATGAATCTTAGATGCACCTTCATGCTCAGCATGTAATCGAAGTATTTGAAGCATATGGAAAATTTGTTGCTGTTGTCATCAGCAGGGGGAAAAACATGAGGCAAATCAAAATACTTATCCAGCACATCACTTAATGCAGGAGATGGAAACAGTGATGGCAGTGGATTCTTCCCTGTCCAACTTCCCAGCCATTGTTCTGCCTAGCGTGGGAGCTTTATTCCAAAAAATCCCACCCCAAAACAAATCAACAAACCCCACGAGATACCAAGGAAGCACTCTACTAAACAGATTTCCAAGGAGATGCTGTGGCAGTGCCATGGATCCACTGTCCCAGTCCCGCCCTATGCTGCTCTCACAGTGTCACGTACCCTGGGACATGCACCCCTTCAGATGTCCCATTGTCACGTGGTACTCTATTTGCTCTGTAAGTCAGCAGGCCATCCAAATTTTGGTAACTGACCGAGGCGTTTGGTGGCCCATTTCCCCTGCAGCTACTCTTCCCTCCTTACATTCCCCCTCCTTGGAATACATTGCTTTTTCTTTGGCATTTATGATTACATAAAACTGGAGAGTTAGGGCTTCTCATCTGAAATCATCTCCGCATGGTCCAGTAACTGCATGTTCTCAGGGACATCTTCCCCTTTGTATTTATGCTGTTTAGGGTTTTACAGTTATTTCAGTTAGATCTTTTCTTTTTATTTCACACTTCCATTGCTTCAATCTTTCCGGGTCGCATAGCAGCTCAGTTTAGTTCTCTCTCTGCCTTTTGCCCAGACTTCTCACTCAAAGCTTACACCGCTAGAACACCTCACCTGGAAGGGGTCAGGGCCAGGCGTTTGCTCTGGGGTTCAAAAAAGTGGCAAAACCCCAACAGTAAGAAGACAAAGCAACCTCTGGGTGGGTTGTTGAAAAGGAGCATAACTCAGTGCTGCCTCTCTATCTGATGGGCCTGAGGGAGAAAAACTTTGCTAGGCCTATCAGGAAATCGTATCAAACCTACTCTTCCCTTCTGTCAGTGAAGTACTCCTCGCACTCTCATTTTTATGTAGCTGTTGGCACCACTGATGGCCACAGCTTCCAGCCTCTCAGCCTTGAAGCACGCTGCAGTTTCCCACAGCTTTCCCATAGCGTTCCCATAGCTTTTCTCACAACTGTGCAAGGCATTGTGTGGAGCAACCAGGGTGGCCAGTACCATGGTTTCAGGAGGATGAGGAGAAGGATTGCTTACCCAGCAGTTAATTTATAGCTCAGCAGCAATTCTAGTTACTGTCCTACGGGTTGATCTCGAAATAAGTGCGTAATTATCTCTCTCCTTTGTAAAAGAGGACGGCACCGGGGAAAGAGTCGTGCAGGCGTTGAGCTGCCTGACGTCCGGGCACGCCCCGCTGACACCTCCTGTCACTCCTTTGTTTTGCAGACTCAATGCACATAGAGGACGTTGAGGCAGTGCAGAAACTTCAGGACGTCTTGCACGAGGCTCTGCAGGATTACGAGGCCGGCCAGCACATGGAAGACCCGCGTCGTGCCGGCAAGATGCTGATGACTCTCCCACTTCTGAGGCAAACCTCCACCAAGGCCGTGCAGCATTTCTACAACATCAAACTGGAAGGCAAAGTCCCCATGCACAAACTTTTTTTGGAAATGCTGGAGGCCAAGGTCTGACTAAAGCATCATGGGCTTTCCCATCATGCACGTTTTAAAAGAGAAAAAAAAAAAAAGGGAAAATAAACAGGATAATAATGGCAAAGAAACTTAGTGTTTAATTAAGGAAAAAAAAAATGACTGCACTGATATTTAGCAGCAAGACTGTGAAGCAGCTTTCAACTTTTTCTTCTGTGTCTTTCTGATGCAGTTTTTCCTTTCCTTTTCCTTTTCTCTCTTTTCCTTTCTGTTCTTTCCTTTCCTTTTTCCTTTTCTCTTTTTCCTTTGCTGCTGAACTTTTTAAAAGAGGTCTCTAATTGAAGAGAGATGGAAGCCAGGCCTGCCAAAGGATGGAAATCCATAATATGGATGCCAGTGAACTTATTATGAACCATAATGTCCCCAATGACAAAGGAATCAAAGAGAGAACCACCGTACCTAGCAGTACAGTACAACACGATGAACTGACTGAATGCAGTATTAGATTTCATAGGAGCAGTCTCTAATTAGACGACTAAGCGACGATGCATCGGCTGCTTCTTATCATTGCATTTTCCATCTAGATCAGTTACAGCCATTTGATTCCTTAATTGTTTTTTCAAGTCT
Source organism: Bambusicola thoracicus (assembly GCA_002909625.1). Classification (NCBI taxonomy): domain Eukaryota; kingdom Metazoa; phylum Chordata; class Aves; order Galliformes; family Phasianidae; genus Bambusicola; species Bambusicola thoracicus. Next base: position 1,877 of record PPHD01022772.1, on the reverse strand, counting down.
TCCAGATATTTCTTAGGTTAGCTACAATGTAACTTTTTCAGGGAATAGTTTAAGCTTTATTCATTCATGCAATACTAAAGAGAAAGAAATACTGCATTTTTGTGCTGGCTTGAACAATGATGAACAATAATGAAGGACAAATGAATCCTGAAGGAAGATTTTTTTAAATGTTTTGTTTCTTCTTACTAACGGAGATTTTTTTGTACCAGCTTTACCAGTTTTCAGCCATTTATTAATGTGGGAATTTATCTTACTAAAGCAATAGTTGAAGGGAAGGTGCATATTATCACGGATGCAATTTATGTTGTGTGCCAGTCTGGTCCAAAACATCCAGTTTCTTAACATGAGCTCCAGTTTATAACTAAATGTTCACGAACTCAAAGGATTAGATTACACCTACGGTATATCTGAGTAGTCTAGCATATAAATACGCCATGTCAAATACCAATCTATAAAGGTGTTAGGAGACAGCGACTGTACAGAGGTATAGTTGCTACGTGATTTCTAACTGCTTCAGTTGTCGATGAATGAGATACTGCCTGTTTGCAAAATTATAACCTTACACACGGAGAAACCCTCAGTAGCTTAGAGGCAATAAGGCAAACGCCAACGTCTGCAAAATTAAGAAATCAGAGTAGTAGACTTCTGACCAAATTCAACGATTTAACACTTCTATACCTTATTTATTAATTTAGATTTTATTTTGTAAATGGCAATTGTTAACAAGTAGCTAAACCAGTATACGTGCTTTTCAACCAGTATTGTCACAGCATGGAAGTCAGTCAGTTTCAAGACTGTTAAGAGGTGTAATCTAATGTATAAACCGATTAGATGCCCCCAGAAAACTACAGTCGCTAAATAACCAATAAACAGTAACCTCCATCAAACGCTATACCAATGTACCAGTGTTAGTAGCTGCTCCCTGTACTATGTGAACATCCTTATTCTATGTACACAGATGTAATTAAAATTGTAATCCTAACAAACAAAAGAAATGTAGTTCAGCTTTTCAATGTTTCATGTTTGCTGTGCTTTTCTGAATTTTTATGTTGCATTCAAAGACTGTTGTCTTGTTCTTCTTGTGGTGTTTGGATTCTTGTGGTGTGTGCTTATAGACACAGGGTAGAATTAGAGACAATATTGGATGTACAATTCCTCAGGAGATTACAGTAGTATATTCTATTCCTTACCGGTAATAAGGTTCTTCCTAGTAATAATTAAGAGATCGAAACTCCAAACAGATACTCGTTATGAACAGATAAACATCGAAATCATAATATTTTCAAAACAAGGGATAATTTCTGTAACAGTTTATTATAGAATACCAATGTATAGCTTAGAAATAAAACTTTGAATATTTCAAGATTATAGATAAGTCTAATTTTTAAACGCTGTAAATATAGCTTTTATCCAATCATCTCTCAGATGTTGTTATTAACTCGCTCTGTGTTGTTGCGAAACTTTTTTGGTGCGGACAAGTTTCCAAAACTATTGCTACGTTGTGTGCTTTAAACAAAATAACAATGGGCCGATGCGACGTCGGCCTCGTGCTAGAAAAGACTGTGTATCTATCATTAGCTATATGGGACTATATTGTAGGTTGTGTTTTCTCAGTAGAGAAGTGACTGTAGTGTGATTCTAGGTAAATCATCATTAGCAATTCATTCAGATGGTCAATAACTTGAAATTTATAGCTGTGATAGGAGTTCAGAAATTGGCACATCCCTTTTTAAAAAAAAAAAAGTCAGAAAAAATACAACTCCTGGGAAAAAGGTGCTGATTCTATAAGATTATTTATATATGTAAGAGTGCAAAAGAAAAAAAAAAGTTTATTTTCCAGAAAGTTTGTGCAGGGTTTAAGTTGCTACTGTTCAAGT
>PPHD01022771.1:0-12715 GCA_002909625.1 Bambusicola thoracicus | reverse complement strand
AACAACTCTTATTTTGCAATGCCTACACTGAACTTATGACTGACTACTTGAATGACAAAATAACCCTAAAGTTATTATATATAGGTTTATTACTGTAAACTTACAAAAAAATGGTAGATTAAATGTACCATCTGTAATAATTTGCATGCAGAAATCATTTTAAAAGTTAACTTATACTGATTATAGTCCATCACACAACTTGGAGGCTAATGAATTCTGCCATAAAGTCATTTTAGGAGTAGAACATTCTAAATACATGACCATGAATAAAAGAGGCTAGAAACAAGCAAAATTATACTTACACAGCTATTTTCTCTAAGGATTTGTCATCCTTTAATTAATTCATTAATCCTTAGAATCACATGTGCAGGAACTTATGACAGATTGACAGATTGCAAACAGCCTGATCTTCCTGGGTATCTCAGGGTAAAAACTTCACCAATACCTCCTTAACTTTTCTATAGCCTTTGGCTGATCTTAGGCATATACTTAAATGAAAATCTTTTTCCATCTTTTCCTCTTTCTTGACAATTGGGTGTTCAAAGTTTGCTTCAAAGGAAAATTAAAATCTAGTAATAGTAATTGATTAAAAAAACAAAAACAAAAAACCAAAAAACAAGCTTTTGTCAAATAATTGCAAATCAGCATCTGGGTCATTGACTGTTACACAGAATACTACTTCCATCTCCCCTGGTCTCGTATTTGAAAAATTAAGATTAACAGGAGATTCTCTATAGTCTTGGAAAACTAGAGAAAATATTTTCAGCGGTGAAAATATTAGACAATTTTGATAGTAAAAGTTTTTTTGGTACAGAAATCCCAGACTATTTCCTTAAGCAAGGCAACATGTAATTATTATGATTTCCATTGGTCAGTATAATGGGAGCACTTCTAATTACCTGCAGTACAAACTTTTACTCATTATGCACTTTCTGGAGGTTTCCAAAAGCTTATCTAGTGAGTTTGCAGTTATTAGGAAACACGTGTAAAATAGTTTCAAAGCTAAAAAGGCATAGAAGTGGATTAATACCGTAACATATCTATGGCACGGAAAGATGACTCACAGCTGTGAACTGTTAATATATTTGCTGTACTTAAATACAGAGGGGAGTACTGAAATATCTCATAAAATGACGGAATTTATGCAGGGAAATATTACATCGTTTTGCAGTCAGTTTCTTACATGTTAACACCAAATGGATAAAATGAAGCATGTTTTTTTAAAATAGAAATGAAATACATGCAAGAAGTCACGATCAACAGTTTTACTACCACTTATAAAATAGAATTAACTTCTCTGCAGCACTGTAATGTCCTTTCTTAGAAATGCCCAACATTTTTGAGAAAAAATAACAAATATTTTTCTAAGCCATGTAGAAGAGGATATTTTTGAAGGAGTAAATAGTTAAGCAATACTTCTTGAAGTGTGAGACAAAACTGCACTTGGCAAAGATCAGACATTTTAATGGGCTTGGAATTGTTGATAAAGACAAGAGGTGCCAGGGGAAAGAGTAATGATCTGGAAAAATCTAAATCTTCTCCATAATTTTATTTTTGTTTTCAAAGCAGAAGACAGAAGCAGCCCTGAAGCTTTTGTTTTATCGCTGTATCCTGGCAATGTATACATCTTTATAATTACTGCATGAATTTACATAAGTAGCATAAATATTCACACATGAACTACTGCAAAAAAAAAAAAAAAAAAAAAAAGCTCAAAATACAGAAAAACATGTTATTACCAAATTACCCTTAAGCTTGTTTAAAATAGCTTTTCCTAATAAGCTGCAGTGACAGCTGAAAACTTTGACACATATATAATTACACATTTTTCAAATAAATCTGCAATTGGTATACTCATTTGTTTCCTTCCTTTCTTCTGAAGAAATCTGTTACTTCAAGTTAGGAATACTGAATTTCTTTTATTTTTATCTCAGTTCTGATTTTTCTATCAGAGTCTTGTCTGGTGATAGGAGAATATTGAATTCTCTTAAGGTCTATAGAAGTTTTTTAAAATTCAGAATTTAATCATCTACTGGGAATTCATGCCTTCAGTAGCCTAAGAATGTCAAAATTCCCCAAAACTAGAACAAAATTTAAAACCAAAATCTGTGACAAAACCAGGGATTCCTGCACTGCGGCCTAAGAATGTTGTACAGGATTGAGAACAACATTCAAGGAGGCTGAGTTTAAAGTAAAAAGCAGAATGATAAAGAGATCTGAAAACACGCTAAATATTCTGGCTGTAAATGCTGTTGCAAGTTCAGAACAGTCCGTGAGATCAGTTTGAATGAGCAACAGATTACAATCAGCAGTGTGATGAAATTCAGACATCTATCTCTTTCTTGCTGTCTTTGATTGGATCTTTTTCCTGAAATTTGACCAAAATCACATCTCTATCTAGATAATCCTCATCTCATAGCAGTTGTTTTGTCCCTTTTTTTCAATGCTTGCTGGAAAGTTACATTTAAAACTAGCAAACCAGATTAAAGAACCTTGGGTGATACACTTCACTGGGTGATACCCGTTGAACAAAGGGGTGCGTGCAGTTGAAAAGAATGTTAAAGATGTATGGGAAAATGAAGAGAAATGGAAAGATCAGAAGAGGCTGAATAAATATGTTTATGCAGCCTTCACTCCTATACCTGTGACTTACCTATGCTGTTGTTTAAATTCATACTCATACTCAGGGTAATAAATTCATACTTCATACTTAGGGTAATAGCTACTTGATGCATTGCCCATCATGCACATTGTTTCTACCAAAAGGCATCACTTGATGTAGGAAAGAGATAGCTTGTGGCCAGTGGCCAAGGTTTCATTCAAGATGTATAATTCTTGTGAATCTGAAGGAAATGTGGAAGAGAATGCTTCTCCAGTAGAGATGAAAAGAAAGGAGAATGAGAAAAAAATTATATTGTTTCTGTAGAATCTGTATTTGCTATATATTCACTATCTGCACCAGAAATAGTTTGATTACTTATCTTTCATTAGATTATATAGGATAGCTATTACAAATTATAACATACAAACAGAACTTTTTACAGTCTCTGTCTTGAGGTGACTCACACATCGCATATTCATTGGTTTCAACAGGACCCTTTCCTGAGTAAAGGATTGCAGCTGTGAGAATACTACTGCAGAAAAAGAATCAACACCATAGAATCACAGAACAGCTTGAGTTGGAAGAGACTCTTCAGGTCATCTAGTTCCAATCCTCTCCCACTGTAGTCAGGGACATCTCCCACTGGACTGAACAAGTATGTCACAAAATGGGTAAATTCCATTAATCTTACAGGAAAATAAGAACTCCAATAACTTAATTCCACTGCATATAAGAGGAAGATTTTCTGCATCGCACTTCCAACCACTTAACTTCTAATAGGCTTTAAATAGACAGTAATTCAAATGAATACTGAACAACCAGAAAGTATATACATTATATATATTTCAGGATTTCCAATGAAATTTATACATTTCTGTAAACTTTTCTTATAATTAGAACTGAAAGGAATCAGAAGTCAGGAATGCAGATTCTTACTAATAAAAATTTGTGATAAATTTAGTTTCAAATACTGGTAACTTCCAAAAGAAATAATATTTTGCCATAATTTTAAAAATACTTTTTATCTAGTCACCTCCCAGTTACATTAGCATTTACCATTCATATGTAATTAACTTAGAACAAAAAAAAGTAATACAATTGTCATGTCATAAAGTAGATATTTTTTTGGAAAATAATGTTTCAAGAGCTATTTTCTGTTACAGAAGCCATCTTTTAGCCATGTTTACAAAAAATTGCCTATAAATTTCTGAATGCCACAAATCTAGTTCTTCTGAGTCATTTTGGATTAGGATTATTCTTCTGAAGACAAGATAAAAGTTGAATATTACTTTTTTTTTTTCGTATGTCATGCATGTGAAATGAGTTTAAACTGATCAAGCTCTTTTACTATTATCAGAGTCTCCTGCACCTCAAATGTCTTCTTTTCTCCTTGGACCAGTTTAGACATTTGCACCTGCAGATGTGTAGATGTTCAGGCTTTCTTTAATCCTAGTTACTAAACCAGGGTAGGTTAAATAAGATTTCTCCACTAATAGGGACATAAAATCAGTGTTCTTTAAAATAGTCATATAACTATGGTACATGAATATACCAGTTTACCTCTCTACTGTATTTTTTAGTATTTGCTTATTATACTGTACGGCAATGCTCTTGTGCAGAACATTTCGCAGGTGTTACTTTGAAAGTCTTATTGATCAGGAATAGTTTTTTCTCCCAAGGGAAGTGTCTTTGTATCCCATGATTTTCCAAACAAAGTCTCAAGGTCATCACTGCATCCCAAGTACATTTTAAAACTGGATCAAGTGTAAGGACACAAATGCACAGTGCTAGAGTCAAAACTTTTTGATAAAAAATTTTCTATCCTGAGCAGCTAAAGTTTGGCATGCAGATATAGGATGGATTTTCAGTGGTTAGTTCAAACTGAACAGAAATAAAGGTGTTTAACACACCTAAGCCCTAGCCAAATAATGGGATCTGTAGTTGTACACATGGACTAGAAACATGCTCTAAAGATATTCACCATAAATATGAAGATGAATTCTTGCTCTCAGAATATGCTATACTTATTATCAGATTCAGGAGCCAAAATTCTAAAAGAAACTTGCTACAGAGAAGTGCAAAATTCTTTGACCAGGATACAAATATACTGAATAAAACTTTGAGTACATCTTTGACTGTTGTCTTTTTTTACATAAAATAATATAAATTTCTTAAAGAAAATGTACTGGTAGAAGCTTACCCATGCAGAATAACTTCTTTACAGATCAAACTATTTCCATTATGAGATTAACCCCATGGTCTGACATCCTAATGTACAGAACTGAAAAATACTTTTTCTTTCTTAAATCATGACTACTCCGAATGGACTAGCTGTTTGACATCATCCTTCAAATAACTTTTGATTGTTAGTTTACTCCTGCAAGTTGTAAGTATTCCTCAGCTACAATATTTAGTTGGGTGCACAAATAATATGAATAATTTTGTCCCTGCATGGATTGAGCAAAGCTTACAGTTGCCTTTTTAGCACTTTTCAAATCCAACATTTTTTCTCTAAAAAAGCATTTCCGTACTTAATTTGGATTCATTAAACAAGCAGTACAAAGACTGCTTTTAAATATATAAATAAATTTACTGTTATCCATGTTCAGTTTTTCATCAGCAAATAGCTTCCATGTCTTAACTGAATTACCTTGATGGGTATGTATAATTCTAGATTATTTTTCCAGAAACATTCATCTGAAATTTGCTACTGATGATATAAGCAGACACTAACAAACAAAATTATCATAAAAATCAAAACATAATTTTAACCTGGAATCTAATAATACTTCAGACTTCTTTACTGAGGATGGCTTATTTCTCTCAAATGCTGGTGCAGTCACCAGAAATTCAAAGTTGAGCTTCTAGTCCTACAGAGGAACAAGAGGGAACTGGAGACATTTTTGGCACAATGTTACTTTGGTGGGTTTTTTTTCAAAGTACATTGCAACTGCATGTAATCCTCATATTTTCAAAGAGGCATAACCAGACAAAATATTATGTATTCTCAGATAGTACATTTGAAACAGATAGAAGAAACAGGAGAGTGGAGAACTGGAATGAAAGAATGGAAATCAATGATTCTATAAACATTTTAAAATACATTTCTTTTTGTTGTCTCATTACCTTTTCCCTCAAGTCTGTATTCTTATGCAACATTCAAACATTCAACTCAAGAATTATAAGAACTGTACATATATAAGCACAAAACACATGGGAGACTGTGGTAGACACATTCACTATAGTACTCACAGTAAACTCCTTTCAGCATGGCTGAAATACTCCTTTCCTTTCATTTTCCTTATTTTAGGGGGTACAATAACCACATTCTCAAAGTAAGCTGTTGAGCCTGTAAGACTTAATTTCGCATGTTTCACTTCACCACACATAGTGTTCTCAAGTAAGATAGGTAGATACGCGCACACTGAGAACAGCTCTATGGAGCATGAAAACATTACATAAAGCTCATGCCTCTCCTTCACTTATACCTAAGCGTAACTACATGTAGTACTCTCAGGTATCATTAATCCTGCCAATTTCTATAAGATTTGTTTAAATGTGTTGTCATTAATGTCTGCACTTCCAAGAAATTCCTGCTTAAGAAATAGCAGTCAATGCAGCCTAAACAGAATGAGACAGGAAGTTTAACATAAATAAATAAATCATAATGAAACACACACTCTTCAGACACTCTCAATACAAAATGACAAACACAGAATTGGTGTAGTAAAAACTTCTTGTGCCATACTGCTGTGAGGTATGGTTTTGTATTCAGGAAGTCATTTCTTTTGGTGAGGAGGTGTTTTTTTGTCTCTTTTTTTTTTTCCTCTTTTTTTGTCCTTTTGGTTGGAATGTAGGCAATTATTTGCCCATCAGTCATTTCAAATTTGTTCTATAAATTTTCAATGCGTTTAAGCAGTTTCAGGGACTGACATTTTAAAATATAGGTTCTGATTAAAGGATTAAAATTTGGAAAGATTTTTTCTTTTTTTTAGAGCAAATTAATAAGAAAAAAGTCTTTATAGCAATTTCATTGTTGTTAGAGCACTGTTAAGGAGTGTATTGCTCGTTAAAATTGTAAGAGAAGCAGAAGTCTCCTCTAGAAGACTTCTGATTAAAAACAAAATCAAAACAACAAGAACAGCAAACAACACAGAAAGCACATCTATGCTATCCAGAGTATACAATAAACAAAGCTTTAGAGAAAAAATCTGTAATTCTATAAATGAATCATAATTAATTTTTGTAAATTCATCTGTCACTATTACTCAGGTAAGAAGAGAAGAATACAAAGGGCCATGCAGATTTGGCTAGAGAACAGACTGGAAATTGATGTGGTTTATATTAATTAGTGATAGAATGTAATCACAGCAGAGGAGAGATGACTGAGGTAGTGTGCCAGTGCTCTGGGACAATTTTGTGTATTGTGCTAAGGCCACATTCCCATAGTACAGCAATTGCAACCAGCATTAGCTAAAATTAGGCTGGAGCTAATCAGAACACCTGAACTGCAGCACTCACCATTTACAGTCAGAGAGGAGAGCACTCAGTGCTGAATGAATCTCAAATCTGATGGGGTTCAGATTTCATTCTCTTTCACTAGCTGAGCAGGACCTCATGGAAGAAGCAACCACAGTTTCAAAAACATTAGATCTCTTGCTCAGGCAAATCACAATTGCTGAACGTTCCTGTATAGCTGTAGTTTTTGTAAGGATTGTGCATTTGCAAATTTTGAAAATCTCTATACTGAACTGTATGTATGTCTTTTTAAAATATCACTGCTACTTTTTGAATTTCCATAATACGTTGGGTACATTAAAAACAGAAATTGCATCACTGAATTAAGGGTCCCTTAAAATATCAGAAGGCTAAAGTAACAGATCATCTGATGTCCAGAACTCAGACCTAATTAACTTAGCTGAAAATAAGCATGCCTTTATAACAGAACATTAGAGCTAAGATTCATGTGTTTTCAACTAGCCTAATCAACTTTTCTACTTTTTTCTTTGTTCAGTCAGTGTCATTGTTCTCAGAAAATATCTGTTTAAACTCTCAAGATTTACCAATAGCACTTAAAACCACTGCAGCATTACCAACCAACCAACCAAGCAAATGGTCTCAGAGATGAAAGATCTCATGTTTTGACCATAACATACAAGTCACTGGCTGTTAGTTGGATTTTCTCCATTGGAGATTTTAGCCTCGTGGCTTCTAACTGACACAGAGCTGAGATTAATTCATGGTGTTTCCATGGCTCATCTGAACCTGCCACAACTCATTAGCATTCTGTCACATCCCCATAAATCTTGTGAGGTTGAAGACAAAGGGAAACAATGAGAAGGAATTTCCTTCTCAAATAACTAAGCTTAGAGCGAAAAAGTCAATCTAATTTCTAATCACTATAGGCATTAGTTTTAAATTAGCAATTTTCTAGATTTTAGTATAGCATAGAATTGTACTTTGCTGTAAAAACTGCTTAGTAAATACATTTTTACTTAGCATCAAATGTCGAATCCTAATCATTTTTTTAACTGCCTTATTGTCACCTCAGATATTTACCAGCGTGCACAGTAAAGCAGCACTTGTGATACTTCACCAGTACTTTAATAATGTAACACAAATTAGTCTACATTTCACAGCCACTTTGAGAACAAATATACCTTATGCTGTACTTTGCAATACACTGCAGAAGTAAACCCATTTTCCTGCACCTTGATTATCTGAATTCTTATTCTTAAAAAAAAAAAATCTAATTAAAAAATTGAATGACTTGTCACAAACTTTTTTTCTGATGAATGATCTAGAAAGGCTGTAATTCCTGTACAGTACTATAAATAAAATAATAAACACAACAGTAGTAATATGTTACATTGATCTTTTTGGATAGATAGAAAGACTAAATTTGTTTAAAAACAAATAAAAATGGCTGAATCACCTATATGAGAGAATATGTTTCTAAGTGTTCATAGGGCTAACAGAATGCATCTTCCTCTGGCACCTACATAGCAAGTCACTCTAGGGAAAACATGGGAATACATATATTTTTGAGAAATGATAATTGAAGTCTTCTATGCTTTGAATGAAAGATCTCCACATAAGAACATGAGTGTCTGAAGGTCAACATCTAAAATTCACGTGGCCAGAACTATTGTTATCTGAATCTCAAATATGAAGTGACAAGTATGCCAGTAGTAACAAAGCCAGTTTAAGATACATATGTGAAAGAACACTATCTATCCAGGAGAAGACTTTATCAGGACATACTGAAGCTCAATCCCAGTATCACAAAAGGATTTTAAAAGGTTTTATATTTTGGACCTAAAATGCTTCTTGAATGACGAAGATGTGTGGAAAGAAAAACAAAGCACTTGTATGAAGCTAGTTGGAGGACAAGACAACTTTGAAAAAAACTCTCCTTCAATGGTCAAGGAAGTAGTTGTCTTTGCTGAGAGTGTTGAGAGGACTGAGATCACCAGCTACCTTTCTGGTAACACAGAAGGCATCTAACTACTGCAGAAACTGGAGGAGAGGTGGCCTTTGTTCCCCTCAATCTCCAGTTTACAACTTCATTTTTTGCCTCTGATTTCCTGATTTGCACAACTTTCCATCCAGGCACTGGCAGGCTGATGCAACAATGATTTTCTACTTATAGTTCTTATGGATTATTCTCATGTCCTTAGGCCTGTGAATCCTGTGACAGTGATGTATCTATTAAACCAGGTTTCCCATGGGGTAGAGATTGCCATTTCAGAAACAGGAGTAAAGATGTTATTTTCTTTCATGTCTCTTGTTTTATACCTTTTAGTTCCCTTTGAAAGGGGAAGAAAAAGAAAAGAAAAAAAAAGGTGTAAGAGGAAAAAAGACAAGAATAGAATTGTAGGTAATAATTAGTGGAATTTCCCAATAATTACCCAGTAATATTTACACACATAGTCACCACCCAACCAGTGTTCAACATTTGCTTCAGACCTTCACAGTGTGCTTCGGTAGCCATAAAAGAATCTTAAGCAGAGAAAAACAAACAAACAAAATATAACAGTAGAGAGATCCTGACAAAATATAGCTAGTTCTTAAAAGAAAAGTTTTACAGGGAAAAATATGCTGTAACAAAGAGTGTTAAGTTGGGAGACTGTTGACTAAGCTGGTCATTTTTCCCTCTAATCCCTTGTGTTTTGTTCCTATTGATGTTGGCTTTCTTCTTAAATAAAAAGAAAACCGCATTTTTAGCGTCAGCGTATCCCATCAGATATGAACGGTCCAAAAAAATCTTTGCGCAAGTAAGCCTGTCTCATGAATGTTGATTCTTTGCACAATGATTTTCAGGCCAAAGTTAATCAGGTCTCTGTCCCCTTCACACCAAATATTGTACTGAAGAACAGTTTTGGAGACTACCTACTATTTGCCACGCACCCAAAAGTGTATTCAGTGTACATTTCAGTGTTTCTTTTCTTATTCCATCTCTGTCAGGGCCATTGACACAGAACAAGGGAGATTTGTACATGTAATAAAAGGATGGTGTTGTTATATTAAGTAAGTGAAGCAGTACAAAAATAGAATAAGTACTTTTAAGTAGTTGAATTCAGCTTTCTTCCCATTTTTTTAAGAGTTAGTGTCCTCTGGGACTAAAAATTTTTCATCTAGAGTGAAGTTCTTAGATTCTCAGCTCTCTTTTCAGCTGTCAAGAACTTTTTTAAGTATTTTACTTCAAAGACCTTAAATTTTCCTAAGGTAAATTCTGATGATTGTCTGAAAAGCAGACAAAAGCAATACAGATGTGTAAAAAATGGTTATTAGGGGAGTTACTTACAGAGTAATAATTATGTGAGCATAGAATTTTTGTTCTATGTACTTCTTGGTTTTGCTTCATTAGATTTGATGACTTTTTAGGTATGAATTATCAGATCAATTAAGTGCCTACAATGTTTTCAATTAACAGTTGTACCCAAATATCACTACTAATGTCAAAGAACTTGCTATTCTATTTCCTAGATTTTCTCAAATGAAAATAACTATTTTCAGTTATCTTTTTTATTTATACACATATTTAAGCCTATAGAGGTTAATACTTCATTATTATGGCATTTAAACCGAACTGTAACAAGGAATTCCCATTTTCTAAGTGTTGAAACATGCCATAAGCTCTCTACGTTAATACACACCATACTGATCATTTCAGTACACATTGAATGCCACCTAATTCTTTACAAAACATTTATCAACCTTTCTCCAGCCTAAGCCCAGGACTGTTAGGCAACCACAGCAGAATTCCATAACAGCTTTTGTTTCTCTAGACATTGGGGTTACATACAAGATGTTCAACTCTGGATTTCTCAGATCATTACTTTCACTTAATGTAATTATAGGTTCAGATGCAAACACCTCTCACTTACATTTCATCAGCTTATATCTGAGTGGCTGAGATGTATAATCTATGAGAAAGTGACAATTTAAGTCTCCAGCTATTCACAGAAATTCTGCTTAAAGTGCTCACTATAAATTCATAGAATCATAGAATGGCTTGAATTGCAAGGGACCTCAAGGATCATCACATTCCAACCTTGCTGCCACAGACAGTGTTGCCAGCTGCTAGAACAACTACCAGACCAGGGCCCCATCCAACCTGACCTTAAAAACTTCCATGGGCATGTTCACAACCTCTCTAGCAGCCTGTGCCAGCACCTCAACAATCTCTCAGTAAATAAAAACTTCCCCCTGAAATCTAATCTAAATCTCCCTTCCTTTAGTTTAAAAAAATTTCCCCTTCTCCTATCACTATCTACCCCTGTAAAAAGTTGATTTCCCCTTCATGTTTATAAACTCCCTTTAAATATTAGAAGGCCACAATGAGGTCTCCCTACAATCTTCTCTTTTCTAGGCTGAACAAACCCAGTCCCTTCAGCCTATCTTCACGGGAGAGGTGGTTCAGCACTTTGATCATTTTTGTGAACCTCCTCTGGATCTGGATTTCCTGTGTTGGAGACCCTAGACTTGTATGCAATACTCCTGCTGGGGCCTCATGAAGGCAGAGTAGAGGTGGATAATCACCTCCCTTGCCCTGCTGGCTATGACACTGTATTGCAATCCATTCTTGTATCAGGATGAATCTAATAATTTCTATACAAAACCATTGTGATTTAATAAGAAAATATGTAATGTTACAGCTCATTTCTCTCCTAAATCCATGTAAATTTTGGGGAAAAAAAGAGAAAACATAAATAATTTAATGTTTTAATTTAACAAACTATTTAGTGTTTAATTCCATGTTTCCTGCTGTAATTTGGAATCCTCACACTTCCATTCTCATCTATAAAGACTGGGTAAACTGCAGACCAAATTACATCAGTTACATCCAGTGTAAAAGATCTCGACTATAATACGCCACTGTTGCCTCAAAACTACAATTTTTATGGATCATTTACTTTCAATTTTATCAGTTCTTTTTAATATATAGTTAGTTTCATTAAACCTAGAAAAATGGGTGAAGAAACAGTGATATTATTTCATGCATTTCTGTTACCAACACAAATTTGTAGTGAAAATTCTGAGGTGACTTATTCAGCGTATGTATAGTGCTGCTATCAGCTAATATATAACACTTAAACGGCAGTCAGTGAAAAATTTGGCAGTCAATTTGTCCTATATACTTGCTCTTTTTTATAGAATACATTTCCTTCATGTATATAGAATACACTTCCTTCATGTATACAATCTAGAGACTTTGAAACAAGTACATAATATTGTAATTGTGTTTTGTGTGTGTGTGTGTGTTTGGTTTTGTTGTTAGCGATGAATTATGAATTTTTGCCTTTATGGTGTTTTTTATTTTAATGAAATACACAGTTAATGATCATATTGAGCTGATTCTTGTTTTTGCACTGTTTTTGCACTTTGGGGACTCTTATAACAAAGCAAATACACCTATTGTTACAAAAAAGGAAATATTTTTCTGTTCAGGTTATTGAACAACAGTGGAGCTGTAAAGGAAAGTTCCTAATTAGATTAATCGACCTTGCATGAAATGGAAAGTTTCTTAGAGTTAATACATGTGCTACTCAAACCGGGATTTTGTTTTAATACATTTTATCTTTGAATGGCATATAGCTGTATTAATAC
>PPHD01022769.1:0-12716 GCA_002909625.1 Bambusicola thoracicus | reverse complement strand
GTTTCTGTTTGCAGATGAAAAGCTGGGGAGACAGAAAGCCAGGGTGGGTTTTCTGAACCACTCTATCTGAAGAATAGGGAAGCCTGGGTACATGTGGAACTAATAAATACAATTCTGAGCACGGCTTTATCGGTGGAACTTAATATCTAATAAAATCTAACCCTAAAAGAAGTACTCACCCCTGTAAGAACGGCTCAGAGATCAGCAGGGCTCCTTTCTGAGCTGCTCTATGGGGTGAGCACAAAGGCAGGCTCGCGTTGGGGGGACTCACAGCCCTGGATGTGCAATTACTTCCATGCCAAGCGCTGTTCTCAGCTGATTTCTGAGCAGTGCTTGAGTCCCATTGACTTCACTGCTCGTGCTGAAGTGCTTGCTGGCCCATTTCAGAGCACATTCAAATCAGGCAGGCATGCACGGGGCTCATTCCGCCGCCCTCGGCTCACGCTGCTGCTTTTCCTATGGGGCTGCTCATCAATCACCCTGACGGGGAGGGACAGCGGGGGTCATGGCCCTGCTGGGGGTGGCAGGGGAGCAGTGCTCCCAGTAGCACGCCAAGACAGCAGAGCACAGGTCAGGCGTCTGCCTGAGCCCCCGGGGCTGGCGTGGATGCTGCCTGGTTGGAAAGAGGAGAAGGGGCGGGGGGGGGAAAGAAGCCAGCACAACCCGTGGCTGCCCTGCCTTGATTGAGGATGTTATTCATCTCGAATCTGCTGTTCCTGCTTGTCTGCAGGCAGAGTGACAGAGTATGGGAAATTAATTTCCGAGGTGGGAAATTGCTAATAATTTATTTACAGCCAGGGCAGGCGTGGAGGAGGGAGTGCAGTGCGGAGATGTTTGGGTTTTCTCCTTAAAATGTCAATGCTTAGCTCTTCATGCATTAGCTGGGACAACACCTTGCAGCCCTTGGGCGTGTTGGGAAGCCTGCTGTACCAGTGGGGCTCCTTCCCCATGCAGGTCTCACTGCCAGCACAGTGGGACACGTTGGGGTGGCTGTGCGTGCAGCACAGGGCAGAGCTGGGGAGAGGGTGGGTCACGATGGCAAAGGATGCCATGTTTAGCACATGCCATTGACATCTCTGTTTGTTTGTTGACAGGATACACACCCACTGGGATTTAAACATCTCCTTCCGAGAGACCTCTTGCAGGTACCATTTTGGGGCACCCTCTTTGTATGGTAGGCTAAGCGTTTATGGTATGTTACTGGCATATGGATGCTGTTAGATGTAAATTAATGTTTCTGATTGTCGGTCCTGTGGGGTTTTTCTTCCTTCTTTCTCTTTCTCCCGTTCCCAAATATCCTTCCTTCTATTCTTTTGTTTTGGGAAAAGCTCTCCTGGGGGGAAAACTGCCTCTTTTGAAAGAGAGAATTGATTGGCCTTGGTTGACCATGAGCTAGCAGTGATCCCTGCTGGCCAAGAAGGCCGTTGGTGTCCTGGTTGACCAACAGTTGACCAGTGGTTGACCAACAGTTGTCCAACAGTTGACCATGAGCCTGCAGTGAGCCCTGGCAGTCAAGAAGGTCAGTGGTGTCCTGGTTGACCAACAGTTGACCAATGGTTGACCATGAACCATCAGCGAGCCCTGGTGGCCAAGAAAGCCAATGATGTCCTGGTTGACCAACAGTTGACCAACGGTTGACCAGCAGTTAACCAACAGTTGACCATGAACCAGCAAGGAGCCCTGCTGGCCAAGAAGGCCAGTGGTACCCTGGGGTGTACTGCACAAAGCGTGGCCAGCTCTGTCCATCAGAAACAGCCCAGTGCTGTTTTTGATGTGTGTTTACTGTAGTACTGTGTGTGTACTGTGTTTTTGGAAGAACGTGAGATTGAGGTGGCCCAGATGTATGCGTGTCCTTACTGGCGTGGGAGTCTGTATCATGTTTGCAAAAGTGATGCTTTGCACAAAAGGCTTGAAGCAGGGGGCAGAAGCACTGAGGAGCAAGAAGCACCGAGGACTTTGCTTTGTGCTAGAAGTAGTTTCTGGTGCTTTGTTGAAACTTCCTGTTCAGTTGCAGATAAAAACCAATAGGAAAATATTAGTACAACTGCTGCTGGTGCGCCATGTATAAGCCAATGCAGTTTTTACTCTAGAAGACACTGTTTAACAGCTTCAGAAAGGCCTTCCTCTCAGCATTGTGGCCGATGTAGGCATCAGAGACAGGAGGAGGGAGTATCAGAGGTGATTCCCAGCTCCGTCGCGTGCCTTTCAAATGCAGTGCTGAGCTCTGCCTCCGTTCTGCTCCAGGGTGAGGTGGGCAGAGAGGAGCTGAAGGACCGATGGCCTCTGCCAGTTTGACTCACTGACACGTCCCCACGTGAGCATGATGTGGGCTGTTCTGCAGGCAGCAGCGGTGTGTGAAGGTCATACCTGTGTGCCTGGAGAGACACATCCATCTCTGCTCAATGGAGTGCTGGGTGGGAATTAAGTCATGGTTCCCCCAAGTGGCTCAGTGGAGGAAACAGGGAGGGAATGGTGGGTAACACGAACTGAGACACGCTCCGGTGGGGCAGAGGGATTCAGTGCTCTTTAGGTAAGCACCCACTTTGGCCCTGGAGCATAAAACTCTGTAATTCCTAATATTTACAACGTTCAGCATATAAAACCCCCACCCCAATCAGGAGGCGTCTCGAAGCCGGTTTAGGAGGCACATCTCCCCCGGTGCTCCTGTAAAAAACAGCTGAAGGGCTGCTTTTGCACACCGGTCCTCAGAGTGAAATCCCTGTTTTGTGGCCGTAAGCTTTTGGGACTCGGAAATAGGAAAGAATGGATTCCTTCCAGGCGGACCTTTTCATGATAAATTTCAGCCTAGAGCAAAGTTTTATGGCTGAGTTATAAACCCCTAAAAGGCAGAGGTTTGTAATGGAAGCGCTGACACGAGCCCTAATTAATAGCCAGCTGGGCAACGATGCTGCAGTTCAGCACAGCCACGGCTCAGGGTGCAAACACCTCTGGAAATCAGAACCCCTGTCTTCAAAAATGAATGTTGCTGAACCTCAAATGCGTGGTGTGAAATAGTGCTCTGGTTTTATGACTGCAAACACACTTCCTCTGCTCCCTCTGCCTGCCTGCTGCCTTCGTTCAGCCCTCTCCTACCCAGACCGTGGCAGAAGGGTCTCAGTGATGTGCAGAGCTCAGCCCCCAGCAGTTGGGCTGGTCCTCCCAACCCATGGCAGGACGTGGGACCTGTAGTCTCCGTGCTACGTGAAGTCAAGCAGCTGTGAGAGCTGCCATCCTAATTTACCTGTCACGGGCTTGGCTTTGATCTTCCTTTCCCAGCTGCCAGAGGATGCCTGGATGCCTTGCCTTTAGCCACTGTGGAATTGCTGTCAGTCTTGCCCTGGATAAAGACGTGTAATTGGGTACAAGGCGTTCTGCCTGCAGAGAACCCAAAGCTCGAGGTAGGGGAATTGTCCTGAGAGGGGAGATTAGGATCTCTCCTCGTGCTGCCAGGTGCTTTTCTCCCGTCCCTGTCAAGCTTTGAAGTTAACACTGCCTTTCAGCCTTTGTTTGCAGCTCCCTTCCTTTAAAATGGCCTTTTTAAGGTAGAATTTGCTTACACGGTTATATTACTCCTCGAATAATTAGCTGAAGCGTGTTCTAGATGAGCATGCCAGGTTGTGGGATATGAGCATGGGATATTGCAGCCCATTCCCTGCACTCTGCTCTCCTGCTGGTGGCAGCAAGCTGTGGCGGCTCAGCTGCAGTTGGGGAGTGAGGAATAGATAAGAGGCAGTGTGTGCTACCAGCATGCAGCCCTGCAGCTCTGGATGGGCACTGACCTGTTAGAGTGTGGTTTAGACCAGGAGTGTCTCCTGTGCATGGTATGGTGCCATCAGACCCACACGTGAGCCTTCCCTGTGAGTCCAGCCCTGGCACAGAGCCTTGCAGGCAGGGCTGAGTGTAAGCAGTGCAGCTGTGGTCTTATTGGGAAGTGGTGGAATGGGATAGGTTGGTCAGGAAGGAGGAGAAGTGAAACAAATCAGGGCAGGTGGAAGAAGCAGAAGGAAAAGGTTTGGGGAATGGAAGGTTTTTCTTCCTCGGGAGGAAAGGCAGTGCACTGTTGCAGCTCATCAAGTGATGCAGGGAGAGAAAAAGAACAGGAGAGAGGAGTGGAAAAGCAGAAGGTTCCGAGCGTGTCAAGGCTGCTCCTGACTCAGCACAGGTGCTGCTGTGTGGTGCAGTGCTGTCAGTGGAGCATCCCAGCATGAGCTGATGCAGGCCAGCTCTGCACTGCCCGTTTGCTTAGTTATCTGTTCCTTGGGGTCTCTTTGCTACAAGCTTTTGCCTTCTAATCTGGAGGAGCCGAAGGAGGGACTGAGAGGTCAGGAGAGGCGTTTGGCAGCTGGGAGGCAGATGTGACCCACACCGCCCTGCAGCCTTCAGCCTCCTGCTAGGGGAGCTGGCTGTGAGCAGATAACAGCCTGCAGCTTGCAGCAGGAGGAGCAGACAGCTCCAGAGGGACAGGGAGCTGCAGTGCTGTGCCCCACTGATGGAAGTGGGGCAGATGGGGATGGGGAGACAGAGTCCTGCTGAGCTGCAGCTGCCACTCACACTGCTGGGAAGCTGACTGCGTGCTGCAGGATGGAAAGGATCCCGGTGACAGCCTGCTGTGTGCTTTGTAGGTCCATGCAGGGAGGGCTTCTGGGTCACGTAGGGCTGAGTTTGGCCCGCGGGGTTATTTCTGCCATGGCTTCAGGATGTTGGCTGCCTGCAGGAATGGTTTCATCTGCGTCATGGCAGAGCACACAGAGAGCTCTCACCTTTATGACCGGTAGAGCTCTGCACCAGGACGTGCTTCCTGAAGGCAGAGGTGCTAAGCACAAGGAAGCTGCTGGTGCTGGCAGGGATGGCTGTTCCAGGTGGGTGAGTGCAGTGTGTTCATCAAACAGTGCCTGTTTGATCCGGGACAATAGCTGCCCAAGGAAAGGGATGTGTTCTTTTGTTCCTCTGGAAGATGAGAAGTAAAGTAAAGCCACACCAAATCCTTGTAGCTGATAGATGTCAACGAGGGCATTCTGTGTCAGAAAGAAGAGCAGAGACTTGGGAAGATTCAGGCAAGGAGCTCAGCCTGCACTTGCATAGAAGAACACAGGCAACCTCTGCTTTGATGGGATTGAGCCCCATGAAGCATCCGCATGATGTAAACACTGAGATGCATTGGGAGGAGCTGCTGAGTTGTCACTCCAAGCCTCGTGTTCCACCAGCTGCTTTGCATGGCAGCAGGACATGCCTCGGGCTGCATGGCTTAGCCATCCTCTTCAGGTGGATCTGAAACCCCCAGGGGATGGGCGGGAGGCAAAGAAAGTCATTCTGTGGCTGGAGGCACCGCTGGAGGTCGGCTCTGGGAGCTGCTGGTGGTCTCGCTGGGTTCCATGGCGCACGCGTGGGTGAGTGAATGAGGGACCCTCAGGGCTTCCCTTTGCTTCTCCCATCCCTGTGGGTCTGGTCTTACCCTCTGGCCTCGCTTGTGCAGATTCTGACACACGTGTGTGCTCAGATGGATGGGCATGGAGGAGATCTGAAGCTTCGTGGGGCTGTTGGGGTGGGTTGGGGTGGGGGAGCACCACTCACATACCTGCAGAGGTAGAGAGAAGCAGTCATTTCCTTGCAGCAGTACGCAGTGCTGTGCGTGCAGGTGCAAGGGATCTCATGTAGAACAACCCAACCAAGGGATTCCCGTGCTGTTGGCATGGATGCACGCTGGGTTGCTGCTCCTGGGGAGTGTGCATGATGCATTGCAGCAGTGCACAGTGATGTCCTTCTGCTTTTAGGTGGCATGTTAAATCACAGCTCCAAGGGCACATTGCTGGAGTAGGTTTTTGACCGCCCTCTTCACACCCTACAGGGAAATCAGGAGGCTTCGTATTTAAGTCAGTCTCGCCCTTCATACTTGGGATCTGAGCAGTTCCTGCAGCTCATCAGCTCCCACCACTCATTGCCTAAACTTGTGCCTTATCACCCATTTGAGATCGCTCATCTGAGCGTGTTAATATTTCATCCGCTCAGAGCGGGCAGCTTAATGAATTGAGAAAATGAGCAGAATTTGGGATATTTAAAGAGACCTTCCATCCATCGCAGCAGCTGCATGGCAGCGACCACGTCCCTTTTATTGGCTGAGCAAAACATCTCTGTTTGTCCATGACTCAGTAATGTTGGAACGTGGTGTCCGGATGAGTCCAAGGCTTCAGGCAGCGCAGTGCGTGTCAGCAGGATAAGCCCATCAGTTGTGGTGCAAATCAGAGCTGCCAAAGGAGCTGTAAGGAGGAAAACTGGGACCTCTGGGCTGCCTGGTGCTGCAGGCAGAGGAGCGTTGAGGCCTTCCCTGCACTCATATGCAGGCAGCAGCTGCTTGGCTGAGGGGTGAGGCTGAGTGTGACTTGGGGCTGGCAAGGAGCTGAGCTTTTGGAAGGGCTTTGGGAGGGAGAAGGGTGGAGATCCAGCGTGGGAGGCTGATGTGGAGTGAGCAGGGATGATGGGGTGGGAGTTTGTGGTAAATGAGGGGACTGAGCAAAGGGTTTGCGTGGGAGCACAGCAAGGGCCTGGGAGGGGGTGGGTGGGGAGACGAAGAGATGGGGCAGCTCTGGGAGGAGGGAGGGGTGCATCACCTGGAGCAGGTGGTGGAGGCTGAACCCTGAGGTCTGTGTATGGAAAGGAGGGCAAAATAGAGATGGTTGCTGGGATGTGTAAATGACTCAAAAGAGCTGGGAAGCGCATGAGCTTCTCTGCCAGCTGCATTCTGCCTGCTCTGCTAGCAGAGCTTCCTTTATTAGCGGCCAAGGTGAGCTGCAGGCTGCGGTCGGGAGGGATCGATCGGGGCGTGATGGATGTTGGGAGCAGAGATGTATGGGTGCCTGTAGTGCTTGTGGCAGGGCCGTGCAGATGGGCTGCTGGGGAAAGGGCTCTGAGCCCATCCTGCTGCCCCACTGCTGCCCGCACCAGAGCTGAGAGTCAGGGGACACTGTGGGACACGCTCAGTGGGCACGGTGGGATGGGTTGGGGTTGGATTGGGGGTCTTGGAGGTCTTTTCCAACCTTAATGATTCTGTGAGATGCATTGGGTCTGCCTGGTGGGTCATCAAACTCAGCAGCCCTATCTGCATCACTGCAGCAGGAGGGGAAACTGGGGCTCCCAGGGTGCCATCCAGGCATCCCAATACTGAGTGCTTCTGTGGCACATATCACAGCTGTCTGTCAGCGTGAGCTGCCCTTAGCAATGGGCTGGGTTTGTGCTTCATCACAGTGCTTCATCTTTTCCCCACCTCCAGTCCAGCTTCAGTGTGGTGCAGTTCCATCTTCTTTTTATTTATGGGCTGAACGACGAAGCAGGATTACAATAAAAACATCCTTAAACTTATTTCCAGCTCATTTTGGAGTTGCCAGCTCTACTGATCATTTTTATGAACTGTCATGAACATTAATGAAATTTTATGAGCATTTTGCTCAGGACATTGCAGGATGATTTTTTTTCCCCCCAAGATAAGTCTGGAGGGAGAATTAGGTCTGTGTGAGCTGCCTTGGGATCTGCAGGTGTCTGAGTCTCCCTCCCTTCCCTCTTGCCTCCATTCCCTTGCCTTTCCCTTTCCTTCCCTTCTAGCATCACAGAGCCATAGAAGGGTTGGAACTGGAAGGGGCCATTAAAGGCCATCTGGTCCAACTCCCTGCTTTGAATGGGGACACCCGTGGCCAACATCTTGTCTGATGGGTGACATCTCCTTGGAAGGAAGAGATTCCAGCAGGGCAGGTCAGGGTTGATGTCTGAGGAGGACAGAGGGTGGAAGCAATAAGAACGTACCCAAGGGATCCATAGAAAGACAGGCAGCTGTGCTCTGAGCTTTGCTTGCTGGGAATCCTGCTCGTATCTTGTGCATAGGCTGCAAGATCTCCTGGGGTACAGCATGGTCCTGTGGCTGTGGCTGCAGCTGCTGCATCAGCCCTCCTGTGAGCTGCAGCAGCACCAAGCTGTGCCCACCTGGTGCTGCACGGTGCTGTTGGAAGCTACAAACACTGATCTCCAGGTCAATGCCAGCTCTGGGGCTTTGCAGCCTGTGGGGAAAGTTGGAGATGAGCTATAGAAATGAGGACAGGGAGCCAGAAGGCACCTCAAGCCTCCCCAGCCCTTTGCTATGCTGCAGTTGGTGTGGTGGGGATGGGAGAGGTGTGCAGGAGGTTTGCTCACCTGCAGCCAGCTTCTTTGCCCAGGGCTGATCTTGCTGTGTGATGGCACAGTGCCATGGGCTGGCAGCAGGTCGGCTGCCTATTGTTTCCCAGCTCCAAACTCCCCCCCCAACCCCCACCCACTCCTTTTCGAGTCGCCTGATCACAGCCTCCAAATCCTTGACCCAAATCCCCCTGCGCCCAGCTTTAGGGCTGATCCTACTCTGCCTGCCACGGCCAGCGCCTGCCGGCTGGGAAGGTGTCCATCAGTGGGATGCTGCCACGCCAGCTGATGAGCAGGGAGGGGGCAGAGCTTTCCCTGAGCTCCTCCTGCTGACTCAGGAGCCCCAGGCTTTCCCCTGGTGCTGGCACTGACCTTGCTTGGCACCGCAAGGCCATGCCAGGGCACCGCTGGAGGGGAAAGTGGCCGTGCGGTGCCGCTCATTCTGCAGTAGCTCTGCTGGGCTGGAAGGTGGGGAGCACCTCCAGTAGTGGGAAGGGCCCTTTCTCTTTGCTGGATAGAGAAGCTGGCACGCTGATAAGGAGCAGCAGAGGGTCTGTTGTCTCTTAGGGTTCTGCTTTGTTGGATGCATGCAGGGTTTGGAGGCAGAGGGTCTCTCTTCTACCTCCTTGCAGGAGATGTGTTTTCTTCCAGGGCTGCCGCATGCACATTGCTTTGGAAATGGGTAATCAGTTTTGGTTTGGCTGTAGAGAAATGTGAGCTACCAACAAGAGAGAGCTCGGGGCAGTTATTTCCCCCCAGTCCCAGCACTGCGTGGCTGTGCTGTTACATAAGGTTGTTTCTCGCCGCTGTAATGATGCAACAGTATTTATAGACCAATCTGGGTTTTCCTTTTAATGGCTCCCATAAAAAGCTCATTATGCCCCCCTCACACACACACAGAGCACTGATTTACATGCGTTCCCCATCCCCACGCTGCGCTCCGACACCGCTCCGCTCCCACCGTGGGGGCACAGCAAGGAGGGGAGGATGACCAAAGCACCTCCAGCTCTGGCTGGTGCTGTTTGCTCCCTTGGAGCTACGCTCTCCAGCATCTCTGGTGCTCCCAGGAGGGACTCAGTGGTGCAGGAGGATGGCACAGCACAGAGCCAGGGGACTGCTGAGACACAGCCCTGAGCCTGAAGGAGATGGGGCAGCGCAGCCCTGCATGCTGCTCGGCTCTCCCTGCCCCAACCCACGCTGCCCTGCGTCCCTCCTTTTGCATATTGGATTCTTTATTCTTTATTGGAGGGAGGGGCAGAGGGCTGGGACAGTTTTATGGCAGCGGTATCGATCGGTAAAATTTAATATAATCCCTGCAGTTACTGAGTGATCGTTAAGGGGATGGAGAGCCGGTGAAACATATTTAAAAAGAAATCTTTTGCAGTTTTATTTCCTCCCAGTGCTGCTTCTCAGAGCCTCTGCTCCCTCCCAAACCTGGCATTGCTCTCTGCTCCCCATCCCTTGGAAGGCACCCATCCATTTCTGACCTGCTTCTCACCACTTGCCCTGCAGCTGATTGAAAGTCAGCAGAAGGCCAATGTGAGAGCGTGGCTCCCTCCATACAGCGGCTCCATCCGCAGCTCTCTTGCTGTAGCACCTCGCTGGCTGATGCCTCCCGCTCTCCCCATGCCCACATGCAGGCGCTTGGTGAGGTTCCTTTGCTGTTTGAAGGGCCGCAGCGCACCACTGTTGGAAACAATGGAGATTTGGGCCCAGTTTTGCCCTTTCCCCGCCCTCCCACTCTGTGCCATCGCTCCTTGCAGTCTCTCGGAGCAGCTCATTGCATCCCCAGACCCCACGGGCGCCTGGCTGCCTCTACTGGCTGCAGGGACTGCGACACTGATTTATCCCTCAGTTAATTGTCTCCATCCATTAGTCTCCCCATCCTTCTCCTTGTTAAAGATGCAGCCGCCGCTCATCTCCGTAAGTGAAACACATTTAGCAGGCATCGCTCCCAGCCCCAGTCTGGCTCAGAAGCATCCGAGCATCCCCAGGGTGCTGTGGGTACCCCCATCCTTGATGCTCCCTTGCTTAACTTCACGAGCACTGCTGGGCAGAGGGTTCTGTTGCAGATGTTGCTCAAAGCAACCAACCAACCCAACCCTGCTGTTCCCAGAAGTCACCCACAGAAGCTGCTGGCATGTCTGGTACCCACAGCCTCCTCCTGACCCATAGGTACACCCACGAGGATGGCTGTGCGTAGCGAATCTGATAGACCCATCCTTCCCTGTTGGCAATGGGGCTCCGTGGGGAGAGCCTCCCCGTGCAGGCAGCTGCGCTGATAGCCTCATGAGTGCCTGTTCCTGGAAGCACTGCAGCTATCAGGTGACTGCTGGTGCCCCATTACTGTGCCATTACGGAGCCTCATCAGAGCCACCCACGCCGGGCAGATAGAGGGCCGGGCAGTGCCATTAAGCATAGCACAGCAGCCAGAGCCTTTGCAGAGAGCATTAGCAACCGTTTCTTTTCCTCCAGAGGTCATTTTTGCAGCCATCAGTTGGCAGCGTGTCTCCGTGCTGCGTTTCCCTCCCATGCGCGGCAAGCTGCTTGGCTGCAGGTGGCTCAGGGAGAGCCTTCATCACCGCTTCCCTGCGCTCCTGGAGGGGGGATCTGTTGCTCCCATTCATTAGGACTTGGAAGCTGCCCAGGCTTTTGTAATAACCCAACCCCTTCTCCTCCTTGGCAGCGAGGCAGAGCTCGGTGGCAGGCTGAGGATCCCATGGGATGGCAGCTTGCAGCAGCCTGGGGTGCTCTTTGCAGTGGAGGAGTAGGCAAAGGCATGGCATGCAGTGCATTCGGTGGGACGGTTCCCTTCTGAGGCTCTGCAGAGCGCAGCAGTAAATGTCACAGAGACACTGACAGCGACCTCAGGCCAGTTCAGTGTGAGCCCTGTGCCTCGTGCAGCTGGGGTTGGTCAGAGCTGGCCTTAGAGATGTCCCCAGCACTGCTGCCTGCCCCTGAGCTCTTAGCAGGAGGGCATCCCGGTGAGCACAGCCTCCCATTCCTTCCACAGCCATCAGCACTCGCTTCTTTTTGCCCCTTTCCCACCCCCACCCTTCCTTTACGTATCCTGCTCTGTGCAGCTGCTCAGTGCGATGTCACAGAACCAGGACGATGGGTTCAGATAGAGCAACAGCACATCAGCTGTGATTGGAAGTGACAAAAGGAGTTCATCTGGGCTGGGTTCACTGCTCACACGCAGGGCTGGGCGAAGCTCAGCGCTGTGGACTCCAGGCTGCTCGTGCTAGGAGTGCATTGCAAAGCTCAGCACGCTAAAATAGCAGGAATACCCGCAGACACCCCGTGATCAGAGCTCCCATCATCCAGAAACGAGGGGTTACGAGGCTGTCAGCATCACTGAGCCGCATCCCAGAGCCTCTCCCTGCAGCAGTGCTGTTTCCCACCCAGCAGTCTCTTAGGGAGCTGAAGCGCCCAGGCAGTCCTGCTCGGGGCGTGCACCTCTGCTGCTCACAAACACCTGTGTCACCACGGCCCTAAACCATTAATTACCCAAACCCCATGCAAACCCAGCATTGCCATGGCAACCTGCAGCCCCACAGAAGGCTGTTTGTCTCCTCCTTGACCTTTCGGGAGATGTGTATCTTGCTCAAGCCCCCTTCTCTAATCCGGTTTTTAAAATATAATATTATGCTACTGGAAGGGATCAGACCTTTAATCTGATTGTGTGTGCATGTGTGTTTGTGCATGGGTGGGGGGAGCCTGCATCGGCAGCGCCTGGAGGCGAGACAAAGGAGAGCAGAGCCCCGTGCCCTGCCGGGCTGCAAGTGAGCACCTGGGGGGGGATTACAGCCTTCTGCACACAGATGGGGAAATCCTCCACGTGGCCCTTTGCAATCCCCTCAGTGGGGCTCCTGCCTGTGCTGGGGTGGAGCTGTGGGGGTGATGCATTCACACCCGTTTCGTTTCTCCTTCCAGGGAGTCTCGGTGCAGGTCTTGTGCTGCCTTAATGCTTGCCAGGACAAGCACCCGGGTTGCAGGTGCTGCTGTCCGTTTGGATCCCTGGTCCTGCAACTTAGTGTCCTGCAAGCTGGATCGTGTTCCATGCAAGGGAAGGGTCTTCAGTCCTGCACTGGCTGCATGTGCTGCAGCTCTGTTCTGTGTGAGTCTGCTCCCAGGGCTGTCACCAACCCTGAGGGTGCTCAGGAGCCGTGGGGATGTGCCACAGAGGGTCACAGTGGCATGGGCTGCTGTTGGATTTGGAGATCTTGGTGGTCTTTTCCAGCCCATGATTGTGTGATTCTGTGGTTAAGGTTGGAAGAGACCACCAAAATCACAAAGTCCAACCATCAAGGCAAGGAGGTGAACAGGACAGAGCAATCAGGGCCCAGCTGGCTGGAGGGGGCTGCCCCAGGGCCAGGATTGGCCAACTGGGTGATAGGACCAGGTGTGGGCCAGCCCTGCCCAGGTGCTGCTCGTTGTGCATCAGTGCTGGTGGTTGGGGGCAGCGCTGGGCAGTGTGCAGTTGGCTTTTGGGAGAGGTGAGTGCTGGGGGGGAGTTCTTCCAGGAGCTGCTTTTTGTTGAGAAATGCCGTTTTTGG
>PPHD01022768.1:0-12717 GCA_002909625.1 Bambusicola thoracicus | reverse complement strand
AGTCATCTGTTCCTGACGCTCAGGGAGGAACGACTACACTTCCATTAAGTTTTCAAACAGGAGTCGCCCGAGATAAATTTCTCTGGTAAAATTTTGGATGAGCCGCTTTGAGATCGAGCAGGGTGTTGGGATAGCAGTGCTGAGCCCATTTCACCCCAATGGCAGGGGATGATGTGGCTGCTGCAGAAGGCTGCTCACAACATGGCGGCGGGGCCAAAACCGGGCCCTCGGCTCTCGGTAGCCCTGCGTGAGCTCTGAGGATAGCCGAGGAGCTCCTTGGGGATATCCACTGTGTCTTGGCAGCTGGGAGGATCAGACGGAGGCACAAAAGGAGGAGCGATGGCACAGGCTTCACCTGTGCAGGGGTGGAAGGCAGCATATTGAATTCCTTCTGCTGCAGATCTCTTGAACGCAGCAACCAGAGGCTTCTGCAGGCTCCAGACTCATTCTTCTAAGTTCTGCATCAACTGTGTGATTTTTGTCCAGCCAGAAGTCTGCAATTCATGTTCCCACGAGATGACCCTGTGGCTCACATTTCCTATCGTGGTGGCTTAACCTGTAGGAAAGGCCTCTGCAGTTTTGCTGCCCGTCAAAACCTTCAGGACACAAAGCAATACCAGGGGGGAACCAAGTGTTTCTGGACCTGACAGAGCTTTGAGTTGCAACATGGAAAAGCCCACAGCAACCAGAACTGCCCCTGCAGCCCTACACCTTCCTGCATCCCCAGCAACACGTACAGCAAAGATGAGCGCTCCTCTTTTATGGCATAAACCGACAGCTGCATAGGAAATCTCAGATTTTCACAGAGATCTGAAAAGGATTCTGAATTTGTGTGGTTCAGACAATTCATTATACGCACCTTTTAATTAAAAAGGCACGTATTTATGGAATTCAGGATTGGCTGTCATTAAACTTAATTTCTTTAGGTTTTGGGCATAAGCGTTTTGTTTTTGCAAATTCATTCAAGCTAAATTAGGTTTAGATTTAATAGTTTTGTTTGTTTAATAACTATTTCAAGGCAAGTTTTTTTGCATACTCGGGGGTCATTTTCATTCCTACCAGCAGACAGAGTGGTTGGGGTTTTTAATTTGCCCCTTTTCCCTGGGGAGATTTGTGCTTTCAGCAGACGGTGGTGTGGGCTGAGAGCACAGCGCCCATGGCTGCAGCCTTCCTGCAGGGCAGAGCACGCTGCCCACAGCGTAATGGGAGGGAGGCAGCGCTGGGCAGCCTGCCCCAGGTGTACTACCATCCTCCTAGGGCTAGGAAACAGGGCTGCGTCACAGGAGCTCAGCACTTAGCACGGGTCTGAAACCCAGGGGGTTTGTTGCCAGTGTCTTCACACCAGCATCTACTGCTGAAGCAGCTCAGCTGGGGCTGCAGGGACGCTGAATTCTAACTAGCATGAAAGAGGAATCCCGGTTTTCTTTCCACGGAAATAACAGGGCCTGGCCACGAGCACTCCCTACTCTTGAGCAACATCCCTGAAGCCACGCTGAAGTTCTCCTGCCTCCTTATCCTGAAGTGCAGTGTCACCATTTTCCTTCAGCAGCAGGACTGGAGAACCCCGCTTTCTGCACCAAACCCTTTCTCAGGTTCCTGTCCTGGATTATAATGCCTGAAAGCTGCTGCTGCTGGGTTTGGGTTTTTTGGCTACTTGGAAACAAGCCAGAAGCTATCGCCTCTTAAAGAACTGCATCTTTAATCTTAGCTTAGTGCCTTTTAGGTTGCTCTCCTGGACCGCTCCCTCCTGCAGCAGACTGGGAGAAAAGCTAGCAGAACATTTTCTGGGAGGAAATTGAAAAACATTGGTTAATGAATTGCTTTGCCTCTTATGTACTAACATATCTGCGTTGTTGCGAATGAAACTGCATCTGATAAGAGCAATAGGTTTCCAGTTTGATCTTATTTTAGTCTGCAGCAAACTGAGGATAAAAAGACTCTTTGTTCCAAGAAGAAGAAAAAAATCAAGCGGAACATCTGGCAAGAAGCTGATGTGCTCAGGACTGCTCTGAAAGAGGTTGTCAGTGATGGATTATGACAAACAACTTCAGTTCGTCCCCATGAGCGTTATGCGAAGAGACAGGATAATTCCTCCCTTGTCTGAGATTCTTCTAAAGGCTTTCCTGCTTTTCAGAGAAAGGGAAAGAGCGCAACAGTCAGCTCCCTGTGCGTTCCTCCCTGATCCCTGCAACTGTTCTGATCTGCACTGAAAGCTTCTTTCAAGACTGACTTATTTGGAGAGCGCTAATTGCAGACCGTGTGGTGGCTCCCCTGATGAAGCCTCTTGGGGCGGATCAGCTCCGTCCTGCAGCAGGGCAGCTCCCTGCCAGCTCCACAGCCAGGGTGAGGCCGAGGGAGCGCCGGGTTGTGGTGTGCTCCATCAGCGCTGCCATGCGGAGGTCCTCGCTTGTGGTACATGTGGATTAGGCCCTAGAGCCAAATCCTTTCATCCCTCTCTCCAACCACCAAAAAAGATATTTTCTGCTGCAAATTATGAGGCCTTTCCTGCTTTGCCCTTAAACACGGGCTTGGATCGCTGCACCCTGCGCCGATCTGTGCTGCGTGTGCAGGGCTGCGAGTCAGAGGCAGAGCCGAGCGCCCGTGGCGAAGGGCACATCCAGGCCCTGAATGAGAAACCGGGAGCAGTTTGTTCCCTCCGAGTGACGCTGCCCAACCCCGGAGGAGCAGTGAGTGGGTAAACTGCTTTCGTGCAGAGCTGCTCAGTAAGAATCAAGTCTCTTGTCAGCGTTGGTGACATTTTCTCTGTTCCCTTCCTTTGGGCAGTTTGCCACAGAAACATGCGCTGATGACATTAGGATTCTCAAACTGTCATTTCTGAAGGCGTTCTTATCTTCTCTGTACTTAATATTTTTCCAGGACATGAAGGTGGCTCTTTCTGCTCTGTTAATTAACTTTTTTTTTTTGCCCGTGTTTGCCTGCCTTAAAAATTCTTCTGACATCGGGGTCTGGGATTAAACAAATTGATACTGCACTTCCAGTGTGCGAGCGTGACACTGAGCTGACAGCTCGCAGTCTGGAGAATTGAAACGCACGAACAGAGCAGATAGGAGGAAATTCCCATCCAGCCATACCCACACCATCCCCTCTCTCCCTGAAAGCCACACTCCTGGCCCGAGCAGCTGCAAGACAGAGCGGGCCTCCGCCTGCTGGGGGTCTTTTGCCCCGAGGATGCCAGCTGTGGTATTTCTCAGAAATACCTGCATCTCTTCACTGGGTCAGAGCTTCATTGTAATGCAGTTACGGAGCAGTGCTGACCTGGTACGGAGCCAACTCCCCGCAGCAGCCAGATTGAGTTGTCTTATTTGGTTAACAGTGTTTTGATAGTTTATTAAATCTTGGTAGGAGTTGAAAGGTAAAGAGTGGAATGAGCATATCTTATGGATTATCTGTCCTTGCATTTTCACTTGTTGGATATAATCCTGGCCAGAATGATGGGCTGTGTGAACGTGCATTCATGCCTTGCTGTTGTGTTGTCTTAAGGCACAGTTTGCTGTTTTTATCGCCGATGTTTTCTTTACCTGGCACAAAAGCATGAGTTCATCTCAGGTAGCACTGGCTGTCTGATCAACCATCAGATGGTAAAGCGTTATGAAAGGGGCACATCCTCGTCCACTGCTATTGCTCAGAGTGGGGAGGAACACGGCTCTGTGCCTTCTGATCATATTTGGAAGGTTTGCTATTCAGAACTTCGTATTTGGGCCTGCCATGATTCCACTGACATTACGTGCAAAGTGAAGCCAAAACAGACCAATACTCTTAGCACGCAGCCAGAAAAGAGATCTCCCATTTTGCCCTCAGCTAACTGCACAGCAAGGAAACAGGCTGCACAGCACTGAGCTGACACCAGCCTTTGCAAAGCAGGAGACTTTCTGAGTTGTGCTGCCCTTAACAGAGCAGCGTGGCTTTCAGTTCAGTCTGATGCTGGCAGCTGCTGTGAGAGCAGCTGCCCCGTCCAGCTTACACAGATGCTTGGGTGCAGAGGTGTTGGGAAGAAGCCTGGTGGCTAATGTTCCTCAGCACATCTGGAATGAGAAGTGCATGAGGAGCTCATCCTAGGATGGTCAGCCACAAGGCTGTGCCCCAGTCAAATGTTTCAGTGTTCCGCCTTTTCCTCTGGGAGTTAAATGTGACAAGACTGCGTTTCAGGGCACCATGGTAGTAGGTTTCGTGGTACCACTGTGAAAGGTTGTGCTGCCAGTGACTTACCAGCATGTTCTAAATCAATCTGGGGAAGAGCTGTGGACAGGAGCACCTGAAGCAGGATGAGCAGGGAGGCACAAGGAAGGGATGTGCTTTCATAGCACCACCTGTTTGTTAGGTGCCTAGCAAGGTCATGTGGAGAGAAGTGGAACTCACCAGGTGTTCCTGTGTTCTCTGGCTGCACCAGCCCCAGGGCTGTGCCCTGCCTTCCCCAGGCTGTGTGCGGGAGGGCTCTTAGCAGTGTGGGTTTTCAGCAAGCCTGGCTGTCTGTGACCTGACCCCGAGGAGCCTCTGAGGATCGGCTTTGGGCTGCAGGTGCTGAGGGCCAGAATGGAGCAGTAGGGGTTGGTTGGGTCTAGGAGCATGAGAAGAGTTTCTGGAGCAGTTTGGAGAATGGGTGGGATGAGCATTACAACTAGGAGGGAAGACTCGTGATGGATTTTTATCACAGCCTGGAATAAATTATTCCTCCCAGGATTTATTTTTGTAATAATTTGCATTTAGATACTCTAACACATCCAAATAACCCCAACCCTTCTGTGAAAATTGTGATAGATTCAATCTCTTGCATCATGTGAGCACAATAGAAATAGCACTGTTCCCATGGCTAAAGGGAGCTGAGAGCTCTCGGTGTTGCCTTTAGACCCCCAGGCCTGCCCTTCTCCATTTAGACCCCTGGGGCCTGCCCTTCTCCCCACAGGGCAGCCTGCCTGGGGCTGAGCCCCACTGAGTCAGTGGTGTGTGCGGCAGGGCTCTTCCTGGGGGCCGTGGCACAAGTAGTGAAGTGATTTGATAGTTGGCACTCTCAAGCAGAGTCATGAATTTGATAGCCAAAGCATTCTGCTAACATTGCCAGCTGAGAGGGTATCTGAAGGACAGTCAGGCCTGTAGCCAGGCAGTGTGATGTTTTCTTGTCCTCAGCCTCCTGCCTATTCCTTTCCACTCCACTCCGGGGTAGCTCATCGTAAGTGAAGAATTTGGTGCTGTTTTCGTGCATGCTCTGCCCTGTCTCCGTTTTGAGGAGACAGTGAAGTCCGTGTGTTACATCCCAGCCTGGTTTGGCAGCCCACTCTTCCTGAGACGTTTACCGAACCGCACATTTTTGGTTGCTAAAGGTTTGGGCAAACAGAACAAACAGCTCTGCGAGGGGGAAGCTGGGCATCCCAAAGTGCTTCTTCTTGTACTTAGTCATCCATGTCTTCAATGTGGAGCATGTAAAGCAGAGCAGAGCTGGTATGAGCTGAGGCATCCAATGCACACTGGGTGCCGCTGTGCCATGCTGCCCAGCAGTGGGCCACGATTTGAAGGCTGGAGCCATGAGAGGAGTCTGGGTTTTAAATCACAGAATCACAGAATCGCTAAGGTTGGAAAAGACCCACAGGATCATCCAGTCCAACCATTCGCCCTTCACCAGTGGTTCTCACTAAGCCATGTCCCTCAACACAACATCCAAACACTCTTTGAACCATTAAGTTACAGTGCCCTGACTAAGTTGGTCTGAGTATATCTGGAGTATATCTATTATCTGCAAGATTTTGACCAGCCTCTCTTTGCTGCCCGTTTGGCTTCTGCTGTGTTCTTTTGCTTTCTGCAAAGCTTTTCCCAACCTGGGAGCACGTGCTGTGGAGCAAATGGTGAGCAGCACGTCAGCTGCAGACAGCAGGAAATTTCTCTGATGCAGCAGTAGAGAGGAAGAGTGCACTGTGTCTTGCAGATTTACTGCTTGCAGAACATCTCCAGCTCTCTGTGGATATCTGCAGATAATCTCCAGCCAAGTGAACCCAGAGGTATTTATAGTGTGCTGTCAGCAATGACATAACGTTGAGTTAGCAAACAAATGAACTTTGAAATACAGGGAAAACAAAAATACAGTCTAGAGCATGTTTATTTTGAAATCAATTTAAAGAAATGTTGAAATAATAGTAGTGAATCCAGGGCAGGTCAGGTTAAAAAGCGAAGCAAGAGAAGCATTCTGGCAGAGCTGTAAGACTTTTCTGTACGCACCAAGTTAGGCACACAGATGAGGAGAACTTAGCTTCCAGTGAGCTAAAATGCTGTGGTGCTGAGTACACTGCAAACACCTCCGGTAGAAAGATAATATAAATGTTGCATCAAAAGGAATTGAGGCTGCTCTGAATTTAAGCATTTAAAAAAAAAAAAAATCTCAGTTTGATTGCCCAAGTTGTGTAAAATTAAGCAATTTTAGCTACGAGTTTGCGTTTTCCCTTTCTGTCTTCCCCCTTCTTTCTCTGCTCTCCGTTGGCTGCAGGCTGTGTGATGCTCTGTTAGCAGAGTGGTGCTGGACCGCAGCCACTGCTGAACACACCCGGCGCTTCAGGCTGGGGTGGGAGCATGGAGGATTTTGTCTGCTCATGTCACACTGTAATCATGTCACGCTGTAATTAGCACACCTCAAAACCTTGCTGCTCCTCCTTGGTGGCGGGTAGCTAGGGTGCAGCACAGAGCCCATCCTCTTGGGTACCGGCCTCCTTCTGCAGGGCAGGCGTGGTTCTGCCCAGGCTGCAGCCCCCAGGCATGAGGCCCCATGCTGCAGGCCTGCCTCAGGCTGCTGGCCTCCTGTTTTCTGCCTTTGTTTCTGGAGCATGGTGTTTGCTTCCTGCGGTTCCAGACTTGGTGGGCACAGTTCTGAGTGGGGCTCTGCTCCGGGTGCCCCGTGCTCCTGCTGGAGTTTGCTGCAGAAGAGGGGCAGGAAGCCATTGCTGAGACCGGGTGCAATGTGCTCGCGGCAGGTTAGGAGCAGGAGCTCTCCAGGAGGGCCATTCCCACTGCCTGGCCTTGGCTTGCCAAACTGTAAGAGGTTGTTGGTTGCTGAGGCTGAGCCTTCCAGCTTTGGTGCTGCTGCTGGCCAGCAGGCCTGGCAGAGCCTGTCACTGACAGGGATCGCTTCATCCTTGGGACAGTACTGGGAGTGTGGGAGAATGTTTGCAACAGTAAAACAACAGTGAATAAAATGCTGATTCTCCTCAGAAAAACCGTGGAAGCAGAAGTCAGGCAGAAGAGACTGGGCAAGAAGATTTTAATTTGCTGTGACGCGAAACAAAGCTGCACCTTGTAAAAAAATTCCAGCTGTCTGGGAGGAAATAGACGAGAGGAAAGCTTAGCCCAGCAGCACACGCTGCTGGTGTTTGCCTCTTGGTTCCTACCTGGGGCTGCTCGACCCATGTGGAGCTGCAGCACTGGCGCTGGGCCTGCAGCCAGTGAGAGCCACAGGCAGCGTGGCCTAGCAGCATGGCTGCAGGCACATTGTGGGGACTGCTCTCCCCCACAGCTGGGCAGCAGCAGGTCCTGTGGTGCTCCTGTTCCTCTGGAACCTGAGTGCTTCTGAGCAGTCTCACGTCACCTGCTTGCACGTCGTTCTGGAGCTGTCTGCCAGCAGGGAACCCAGTGCCAGCTCCTGAATGGTGTCTGCCTCAAACGCATCGGCTACAGAGCTCTCCTGTCAGAACGGCTTCTGGGCTGCTAATTACGTGGCGTTGACAAGGGGAGGACACGTGCCCAATTTTAAAGACCCTTTAACCTGAGGCATGCATTTGCTAAGGGCTCTGGGCTGGAAATTACTCAGGACTTCAGTGGGAAACTCTGGGACTCTGCAGATTCAGCTGTTGATGCACAAAAGATGAAACGTGATATTAAATATTTATCTAAGCTCTGACATCAAGACAGCAGTCCTGTAAAACTGCCAGCAAAGTCATTGGCAGTCCCAATGAATTCACATACTTTGCAGTTGGTTTATCTCAATGTGTACTTGAAACAAGGTGGTTTTTTATTCTTTAAAAGAAATAACCATGATGTTTGATTTTGTTCAAATGAAGACTCATTGCTGGGCAAGGAGAAGTGCGAGGTGTGTTTTCAGGTGGAAGACTCTTTGTTTGTGAGGGCACTCAAGAACTTCAGCAGTTGTTTTCAAAATGCTGCTGAGTCTGCGTATGCAAATGGTTCCTTCTCCAGAATAGATTGAGGAGGGTCAAAAGGAACTTCCATTCTGAAGGATATTTCAACTTAACATCTGTGTCATTTTACCTTTCCTGTCCTTCCTTATGGTTTGATAGTTCCTTATATAGTTCCTTATACCCTTATAAAGGGTATATTCAATCAGTGCTTGTCATAGCAACTCTTTTGGTGGAGGTGGTTGTGTTTCTTTCTGGGAGATGAAAGTTGTCATTGAAAAAAGAGTAAATGGGCAAATTTCAAAACGTGTGGAGGATAATGAGCCACCCAGATTCCACTGGTTTTCAGCACACCTCTGTATTTTGAAAACTTCTCCCTAATCTTCTCTCTCTGGTTATAGAAATCCCTTCTCAGAATAGGGATAGGGCTTGAGGGGTTATTCCTTGTGTTTTTTTGGGTTTTGTTTTTTGCCAAAGTAGTTTCACACAGCTGTCCTAAGCGATGTGTGCAGTCTAATGAGGACATTTAGTGTGTCATTTCATGAGAGACTTTTGTGTCTTCTGGGCTCTGTCTAAGGCATACGGGGTGGGATATACTTGTATTTCTTTTTTCCTTGCCCATTGCGTGGATTTTATTGCCTTCACTTTTCCTTCCCTCACAGTCCAGAATGAGAAGACTTCTACCTACATTCAGACCAACTGCTATACTAATGCAGGATAACTGCAATTAGCGAGTAGATGCATAATGCAGGCCAGGTTATCAGGGAGTCGGAATGCTTTTACGCTGAGGTCATCTGGGGTGAAATCCTTCCCTTTCCAGAGCTGGCCACTCAGCTGTGCTTTCTCTCACTTTAGGGGAGCACCTGCGAATCTGTCCGCAAGGCTACACCTGCTGCACCAGCGAGATGGAGGAGAACTTTGCAAACAAAAGCCGAAGTGAATTCGAAGCCATGATGAAAGAGGCCGGCCGCTCCGTGCAGACGATCCTAACCGCGCAGTACAGAAGCTTTGACAGTAAGTAAAACTGCTCTGTTCACGTCCTACTGATGTCCCAGTCACTGCAGTATTCATGTTCGATATGAATTCCTCTGCATCTTGTTCGCTGGTTTGTCCAAATGTTGACCTTCAATAGCAAATGTACCTCAGGCTGTGTTTGTGAAAGAACGAGTTGTTTTGAGAACTCTGTTTCAGTGAGGCCATTGCAGGAGGCTGGCAGGCACTTGTGCCATCAAATTGTGTCCTTTGGCATGGATGCAGCTTTACAAGCATAACGTAATCAGGTCTTACCACAGCAGCATAACATTGGAGGTACTGATGTAAGACTTGGCATGGGAAGCTGAAGCCTACGGTAAAGGTGACTGGATAGTCCTCAGTAGATGTGGAGGGTTTAAGGAGTCTTGGATTTTTCTTATTTTTTCCATGTAGATTGCAATTAAAGAGTTCAGTTCCTGTTAGATGTTTATACCTATAAGTTCTGCACAAACATATTTTCATATGGTATATAGGAGCAAAGAAATTCGAGCCCATTGCTCTTAAGTAGTGGTAGGCAGGCACGCTCTCCAAAGCACAGCATCCCTTGTGGTGTGCTAAGCAATGGCAAAGGATGGCTCTCTTACTTTTATTGTTCCCTGAAGAATACATTTTGTAGTGCACAGAAAGCCTCATGGCCTTGAAGGCCACTGGAAATAAATGGTTTATTAGCAAAATTGAGATGACCTATGATTCAGAGACTGTGTCCATTATCAGATTTTGAAGAAGGTCAGGCATTTAAAATCATGGTCCTCCTAACTCTATCAGCAGTCATCATATGGAGTTACCATGAGAAGAATAGGAGTTGGAGAAAGAAGCTATAATAGCCAGAAAGGTGGAATTGGAAATTTCAAACAGTACATAATAGATCTAAAGAAATAAACCTGACCTTCAGGGAGCTGATAACCAAGATTAAGTGCTTTTGTACCGAATAGAAAGAAAAGGCAGCGCATCTTTGCAAAATGCATTGTAGCTGTGTGGCCAGGGTTGACCACGGCAAAGGCGTTCTTTTAAAAGCTCAAAATTAATTGATTTTCACCTGCCTTAAGAGGCGATAGCCAAGATTTTCAAACGAGCCTTCCAATGATGGTTGCTTGGGATGTCAGCTGAATGGGAACCGCTGCTGAGCACACTTGCCCCTCCAGCCTCTCACAGAGTGCAGAAAATCCACCAGCTTCAGCACCCTCTCCCTTCTCTGCCTCTTGTGAATTTTGGCTGGTTCATCTGGTCTTTATTTTTGCCCCAAATACTCAAAAGAACGGGCTTCTACCTGTGTCATGAAAGAGGGTGTAAGTCTTGATGGAATGCTCTGAGGGTTATGTTAGGGAAAGACTGGTTTAACTTAAGTGTGATGCTTTGATGGATCAATAGTAATAACAGCTATGAGAGTAATGGTATGCAAAAGAAGCATGTCAGAGAGGGATGCTTATGTTGAATGCCAATTAGAGCTGTGAGAGCTTTCCTTATTAGTAATATTTTAGAAATACAGACATTAATCCCTGTGGTGCATAGCCAAGTTTGTTGTTCTTGTTTCTGTTTTTTTTTTAAAGAATCAAACAACATAAGTGTTCAATAAACAAAGCATTGCTGTAACAGACCATAATGCACAGATCATTAGTGTTTTGCAGTGGAAATAGCCTCACTTGAGCCCTCAAGGCCAGGAAGATGGTTCCTGCTCCCATTATACCTTTTTCGGTTTGATTAACTATGCTTGCAATCAATATAGAGCTTATGATTTATGCAAGACACCATTTTTTAAGAAGCATTCATCATGCTGTGTCTTAGTTCCAAGTTTGAGTTTACCTATACGCAGTTTTTTGTTTTGTTTTCTTTAGCTGCTGTAGAGCTGGTTTAAAATTAAGGTAGTTCTGCTGATGGGTCACTGAAATCACAGTAAGTGCTGCAGCAATGTAGTAGAAACCACCTGTTTTCCAACTGATGTTAAACTTACACTAAACTGAGACATTCTGCAGGTAGTGCTGTATAAAGCTGTTCAGTCGAGGATTTCTTTTAATCTTCAACTCTCGAGTTATAGCCTTTCTGGACTAGAAGGAGGCATTCTAGGCACTGGATGCTAGGTTCTGTTGCATTTTCTTATCAGCAGCTTCTGTGGCCAAGTGATTAAAGCAGAGACCTTCCATTGCCTTTGTTTTTGATTTATTCCTAAACCTGATGATGAGGTGATTCTCACAGTGCATGTGTACTCTAGAAAGCGTTTTCCCTTTCCACTTTTCCCATGTCTGTTTGGCCTTTTAGGAGATAGTGCAGCTTACGAGATTGCAGAGGTGTCGATGCATGGCTTGTCTTCATGTTTGCAATTTGGTTTGGCTGCAGAAGGATGTAGCCAAACCAAACTGGCCCCTGGATGGGGATGTCCACCCCTCCTTGTACTATTTGCATCCTAGAAGCCTAATTATTTATATACTCTCTGCTAGCAGGTGTGGCACACTGAACTGTAGGCCTGGGGCTATCTTCTTCAGATTCACCAGAGCAGATCTTACTTTTGTAATCTCACTGCTGATCATGGCAATAGTCTCTACTTGCAAATTGCCCTGAAGCTCCAGCTAAAAAATATCAAGCCGACAGCAATCTTCTTCTGAAGTAGTGTTCTCTGTGCTGGTGCTCAACACTTGGCTTCACGAAGTAATCTGTCCTGCAGGTGGGGATCTGCAAAGCTCCAGGTTAGCAGCAGGCATCTTTTCAGAGCTGTATGTCTATTGCACAATTATCATCTGTAGTTTTGGCTGCTTTTGGGACAGCCACTTTGTGTCTGAGAATGAGGTCTCCTTTATCTCATGCAAAGTACTTCTAGTGGAATTGTACACATGAAATGCAGATGATAGGTATGGACATGCACGTAAAACAGATCTGTGTGGAAGAGGATCCTGCAGTTTGACTGCTGTCCCTCCATAGCAGAGGACACATGCCTGCTGGGATGCCCTTCCCCCAGGATCTGCCAGAGCTAAATTTAAAGTTTAACAGCCTACAGTTCTGCATGTCTGCTTACCGGAGCGTTGTTTTGCTTTAGTTTGGTTAGCAGGATCTGGGGCATCCAATTTGAGCTCTGCGTACAGTCATTGGTTTGCTGTTAACCTTTTAGTTGAAAGCACTGCTTTGCTCTACAGCCAATTTTTTTTTTAATTTAATAAGGAAAAAAAAAAGAAAAAAAAACCACAGATCTGAAGTGTTGAGGGCATATGCTGGCTGTGAGCAAGTGCTAGGGCAAACATGGAGGCGTGAGCAGGGCACTGCATTGGCAGGGCGAGGTGCACCGCTGCTCTGTTGGTGCTGCTGTCCTGGGGCTCAGCTGGGGGCTGCAGTTGGGACTGGGGAAGAGTTTGGGAAACGTGTCATAGCCCTGTCAGTCCCAGTATTGGAAACTTTCAGTATGTGATATAATGTGATAAGCAGTATACTTGGGCAAGCAGCTTTGCTCTGGCAGGGATTTCAGGAGGCGGCTGAGAGCTGCACCGGGCCCCCTCTGCTGGCTGCAGAGACAGAGCTCACCTCTCCAGTGCCATCACATCCTGTGCTGTGCCCAGAGTGGGTTACAAACATC
>PPHD01022767.1:1214-12717 GCA_002909625.1 Bambusicola thoracicus | reverse complement strand
TGCAGTTAGTCATCAACTTTCCAATGGATAAATGTCAACTGCATAACCTAGCCAGGACTTCAATTTTGTCAACTCTTATTTTGCATTTTTACTTAAGAGAGCAGATCCTCAAATGTAAGAGTTTTAGCTATCATCTAATTCTGGGACTGCCTAGGCACCAGTTCAGTTCTATCACCCGTATCTATTATTCCACATGCACATGTCCCATGTTGATTTAGATTCTTGTCAGTTATCTGGAGATACTGTAACAACTCCTGTGTATACAGAAATCCTTTACACACTGTTCAAATAAACTTTAAAAACCAAAACCACACCAAATAACTGGAAGCAAGCTTTTGTAGAGGGTAGGAAACCTCTCCACCAACTCAAGTCCCTTTCTTGCTTCCTTGAGATAAAGTAACCTTAAGCAAGCTTCAGTATTTGCAGCTGTGGGATCTTGGCTTATCCAGAGATATCAATTGTCTTAAGACCAAATGAAACAGCTATTAAGTATTTTATAATATAACTCATTAATAATCACCAAGGTCATACAATAGCCACTGTACCCCATATTAATTAGACAAAACACCAATATATCTATAAATGCTCAAATCCTAAAACCAGCATCAATCTCATTCAATAAATCACTGCAGCTAAAAATCTTCACCTGTACATCTGCGTTGAATTTTGATTTGATAGATCTGTGCAGCAAAAAGCTCACCTGAGATAAGTCAACAAAGTGATTTGCTTCCGCCATCACTTTCACACGGAAGTTCGTTCCATCATCAGGACTCAGGGCATAACAGAATACCTACAATAGGAGGCACCAGAAGTTGACTGAGCATCTGCAACAGTTTCCAACTGCTTTAAAACTCTTGTTACAAAGTTGTTGTGCAACAAAATGCTTTTGCTAGAAACATTTGGTATTTCAATTCTAAATTACTTTACTAAGATTGCAGTTACTTTCAGACCAGCTCTGTAGCATTTACTTGTGCGGCAGTTACCACTGAGAAGGTGCAGTGGGTGTTGAATACACCAGCATCAGGCCCCAGACCTACCTGGTTTTGGGATTAGCATAACATACCACACCTTGCATAGACTAAAACACAGCGTTTTTATCAGTTCAAGGTCAAGTGAATGGAACAAATTAATTTCCACTAAGCATTTAATTTTCTAAGAACACCTTTTACAAGATACTATTTTAAAGCTTCAGCACACTTCCATATTCTTACCTCAAATTTGTCTGGGTTATGCATGCCGGGGATTGACTGCATTAGGTGTGATGTCGGATGGTTTCCAAAATCAGAGCTCACATAACCAATGCGAAGTCGACCTTCACTGGCCTTCAAATCCTTTGGATGCTCATACGGCGGCTTGTGAAGAACATTAATCTGTTAAGGAAATACACACAAGTGTTCACAGAGCCAGGAACCAAATGCTAAGCATAGACAAAAAATAATCAACTTTTCAGAATTAGCCTTATCCAACATGTAAGTGGGCTGCGGGCATCAGTTTCAAATCTGCATCACCTTGGGTCAGTGGCTACGAAGCCTTACAAAGGCCAATGCTACACATTAGATTTTTTGTGAGGACAGGCAGATGTACTTCACAACAGAACTTTACAGACCCTCCTACCTTGTCCAAACACAGATTTCCATGTCTCTCAGCAATAGCCTTCCTAAAGCTGTGAGAAAGGGGATACAGCATGCTGTGATGAGGGTGGACAGAAGGTAGTCTGTTTTTCTCCAGCTGATCAGCCACAATGCTAACCAGCTTCTTCATCCTTTCATCATAGTCTGTCCAGTCACAGACAATCTAGAAAAAAGGTAAAAATAAAACATAAAGCATAGGACAACAAGCTTCAATTGATCTAAAACTTATCAAGAAGCTGAGACCAAGGCTTCTTCCAAAAATGGAAGCAAAATTTTCAGTGATCACTGTTGATGACCTTAAAAATCTTCCTATTCAAGACTTATTTTACTCTTTCACTTTGCTTACAGTGTCTTGTTGAGGCCATCGAGCTTTGCATTTGATACAGAGAAATCTTAAAACTACAGTCAACACCTTCCCTTCCTCACCTGCAGACAGTGAGCCAAGTTGCAGTAGGCATCAGGGAAATCAGGTTTCAGTTTCAGAGCGGTGCGGTAGGATGCGATGGCTTCTGGTATATTCCCTGAATCCTGTGAAGACAAAGGAATGAGTCAGTAGATAGCATATTCAGGCTAAGTACCCACAGCACTCCAACAATCGGAGTGATTCACACGTGCACTACCTTGTGAATAGATGCCAGGTTGCTATGGGCATCAGCAAAAGCTGGGTTTATCTGAATGGCACGGGTGTAGCACTGCAGCGCTCCCTGAACATCCTGCATTTCCTTCAAAGTATTTCCCATGTTAGAGTAAGCATCTGCAAATGTGGGGCTGATTCTGAGAAAGGAAGATAACAGTTATGAGCAATCAAAGCTTCTCCTCCTTCCTCCCAGGAAAGGCTGGGACTATTACAGACAGCATCCATTTACCTAATCGCCTCTTTGTAATGCATCAGAGCTTCCTGTAACTTCCCTTGCTGTTGGAGAACACTTGCTAAATTTGAATGCGCAGCAGCAAACTCTGGGAACACCTGGTGAAGAAAAAAAATTGCCACCTGTCCACCAAATCCCCAAAGTATACCACAACAAAACTCATTTTGTGCATTTCTTCCCCTTATTTTTTTATGACTCAGGTCTGAGAAGACTTCCTTCCAGCTCCTACCATAAGCAGAAGGAAAAGCAACCCCACGTCATACGATACACTCCGAGCTTTATTTCTCTACCTCTTCCCCACACCACAACCAACCCTACCTCAAGAGCCTTCCGATAAAGGCGGACAGCTTCCTCAATGTTCCCCTGCTCCCGTTTGATGTTTGCCAGGTTGTTGAGAGAATCTGCATGAGTGGGACAAAGTCGAAGAGCTGTATTGTAACATTCTTCTGCTTCAGCCACCTGCAGCAATAAAAAAAAAAAAAAGGAAGGGACAATGAGGGTAATGATCACACCGTAACATTCCTTCTAACAGCGCTGCTTCAGAAGGTATTATACAGATCACTCTGAGAGGTTTGAAGTGATTATTTCCTTCAGGAACATAACAAACAGAACATGATGCCATAATAACATCAATGACAATTGGTGTCCAAAACTTCAGTAATACTTATTTTACCATTTTTTAAGAAGGTAAAAAAAGAAAGCAATCCTTACACTGCCCTTCTCCTTCAAGGCGTTGGCCAAGTTACAATAGGCATCAGGGAAGTGGGGCTGTAGTTCAATAGCCCTCCTGTAGGTGTCTATTGCCAGGTCTATCAGGCCTTGCTCGTAATACACACAAGCTAGGTTGCCATGTACAACTGCATGGTTTGGACTCAAACTCAAGGCTCGAAGATAAGCTGCTACAGCCCTGTAACAAGAATGTAAACAATCAACCACAGAACGACAATTACATTTACCATGGTTATAAAAGCGTACATAAAACATTCAAGGGATCTATTTTAACACATGCACCTGTTCCAGGATGTTACTGGAAACACAAAAGTACTGCCCGAATTAAAAAACCCCATCCAGGAATCAATTATTACTCATGCCATTTGAGAACTATGCTGAAGAGACATGCAGGTCCTTCTGTTCAGAACTATTAAATACAGTCTGTATTCCCAGCACGTGTCAGCATAAGGCTTCCCTCTTCTGCAGAAACGCCCTTGTTTGTCCCACATACTTGTGGGTAAGGCAAAAAAATCAATGAGTGCCCAGTGCAAATAATTAAAACAATTCTCCTCTGTGAGCTTTTATAAAACCGAGAGCTACAGAGAACAGCCACCAGAAATTACAATCCAATCAGATGCACTGCATACGCATAACGAAGTCTGGATCTTCTTTCAGAAACAAAACCTACAGACCAGGATCGATTTCCTATCCATTTTCATCTACATCCTCAGTAGTAACATGTTAAAAACAAGAGTCAAGTGCAGGAAGGTCACAAAGGAACACATTTAACAGGGGCTTTGTTTGGGTGTGGTTTTTCAGTTGTGCTTACCTGTCAAATATTCTCGCCTCCTTCAGGACATTTCCTAGATTGATGTATGCATCCAAAAAGTTTGGGTCAAGCGTTACAGCCTGAAATGATATGGACAGCTGTGAGCATTAGCACAAAAGCTTTGTCTACGATATCTCAAGTTAACTGCTGTTCCGGTTGCCTTTATTTTCAATAGACACTTACAAATTATATATACAAATTCATTCATTTTTAAGTTGGTAAACCTAATCTGGAAGCCTTTAAGACTTTATCTACTGGAAAGGAAGGAGAACTTCGGTTATATAAATCAATCATAAACACTGAGGTTACTTTATATAGAAGGGATGAAATACAGTGCTTTCAAATCACTTCCTCATCAAAGTCATGACCTAATTGTCTTCAACAGAAACTTAAAATGAATTTTGTGATCTTTGATACATGCATGAAAGCCTCAGGGCAATTCCAACAGCCCCCTTTAGTTTTAGCACGCGGGCAGTCTGAAACAGCCTGAAGCAACAAGTGACTAACGTAGGGCGCCAACAGGATTGTAAGAAGTTCTACTGGTCAAAATATTTCTGTCTCCTATCA
Source organism: Bambusicola thoracicus (assembly GCA_002909625.1). NCBI lineage: Eukaryota > Metazoa > Chordata > Aves > Galliformes > Phasianidae > Bambusicola > Bambusicola thoracicus. The sequence continues at coordinate 8,110 of PPHD01022767.1, read as the reverse complement.
AAGTACTCTTATACAAGCAGACAGCCGCCTGCTCATTGAAATCCATCAGTGAGGGCAAACTGGCTTAGGTTGTTACCTTTTCAAAGTGATGAATGGCGAGCCAGATTTCTCCTTGGGCATTGAAAACACAGCCAAGATTACTCCATGCCACTGCAAAGTTTGGTTGAGTCTCAATTGCTTTTAAGTAACAGGCCTTGGAACAGTTAAAGAAGAGAGATACAAGGGAAGGGGAATATTTGTAAAAAGAAAAAAATGAGAGAAAACAATTGTTAGTATGCGTTCTCTAACCAGCCAAAAGTGACCCTGCAGTATAGGCTAGCTTGCGCCAAAACTACTGCGCTGCAAACTGCTGTTGGTCCTGCGCAGGCGCAAACCAAAACCCAGGTGCAAGCCCACCATTCTTCAGTTATGCCGCCGAGTCAATAAGACCGCAGTCACCAGCTCAGCACGGGAGTAATCTTCAAAATGGGGTGTGTAAAAATGGAGAAAAAAAACGAGCACGCAGAAAGGACTCTGGGATGAAACGGAATGTTGAAGCTGTGCGATGATCTCAAGTGAACAGACATTACTCTCAGAGGTGGAAAAGCTACTGGGAACCACACACTCTTCAGTTTTAGCCGTCCTTGTCCCCCCCACTGCTTTGAAGGCCCTCGGCCACCTGCAGCCTGGAAACCTCAAATGACAGGATTGCACCAAGGTTTAGGTCCCTGTAATGCGAGCGCGAGAAATCGCTGCGCATCCTACCCAGCACGGCGCCACGCTATCGCTGCCAACTGCTGTGCTCTATCGATTGCCCCTAGGGAGCGTGAACGGCCAACCAGAATCATTAATCTATCAGACAGGCCCGTACAAAAAAAAAACGTGCACGTTCAATTTGATGTCTGGGGTCTGAAAGCATCGCAACCCAATCGCATGGGGAAGGCCGCAGCCTGGAGCCGGGCGGTCAGCCACAGATTAATCATCTGGTCAACCGTTCACGAGGGCTCCATCGCACGCCAGGCGCGTTACCGCTGCGCAGCCTTTGCGCTACTGCAGGATCACAGCGCGTCATCAGAAGAGCAGAACGCTGCAATCCAAACAAAGAAGAAAAAAGGAAAAAAAATGAACAACCAGAAGAGTTAGAAGCTTTTACTATTAACTATCTCCAATTACTTCTTTTAAAAAAAAATATATCTTTAATTTACGTTTACTTTATCTCTTTGAAAGAATTTGTGGCTACTAGTATAAAACATTCTTACATTACTTGCTCGTAATTAAATATTTTAAGCTGTTTTTGAAGCCACGAGACAGAAGATTCAGGCATGGAGGCAAATGGTTTTGCTGTGGCAGTTACAAACCCGTTACCATATTTCTCATCATGTGACTTTTCGGTGCGTTCCTTGCTGGAAGAGGAGGAGGAGGTGTGTGTCTGCCCTAGATCCAGGCCTCGAGCTCCCTTCAGCGAGGCACCTTACGCATGGAATAGGAGGTTTCACCCACCTGAAACCTTCTAAATACAATATCAGTGGTGAAAAACCAAAAACAAGAGAGAAAATAAAACAAGATCATTAGTAAAAGTTCAACAAAGCAATTGCAATTCTTTTGGATATGTCTTAACACATGGGAATGAGGACAATCTGTCTGTAACAAGGGAGACATGCAGAAGGGAGAGGGTTAATCAGGGCAATTGCATACAGCAGGGGCTTTTTTTTTTTTTTGGAAGAAAGGCTCTGAAGTATCTACAAAGAAATTAAATTTTAGTTCCGACTGTAAGGAATTTGCTGGCTTGATCTTTCAAATGGACTGATAACCAAAGAAACACGTTGCAATTGACTCGAGATGTTTTTCCTCGTTTATTAAGTTCTCACAAAACGGAATAACACTTTCAAACTAGGTGTGTCTCCAGAGCTCTGAAACAAAGAAGTCAGCAACCTAAGGCAGGCGCAGTGTCTTGGCCTATACCAGTCACACTAAAGCTGCAGTGAAGTGCAATTCGTGTTAGCTGTCCGCTTGGTGGGCTGAGAACCAAATGTCTCAAAGACTGTTCAACGGTACCACACGTCATTTTCAACCTGGATCTGACCAAATCAATTGGGCCGCCCTGGGATGGTACGCACATCCAAGTTGTTACGAGAAATCCAAACAATAATCGACTTTGAACCTACGCTCCCATCACCCCCTCGGGATCACCGCCCTCCCCGATGGTGCTGCAGCCAAACAGACAGCTACGCTGTTCATACACTCCACTTTGTAGCATGCGCGTGGGGCTTGGAGTGACAGACGTGGAGGCCAGAGTGTTTCTCACTTCTCCACACTCCTCACCCCTGCAGCGCGGACGCGTAAGGTGGCTTGTAACAAGACAATTTCTTTGTGCAATCCAAGTTTTAACGTGCCAAGAATTTTCGACTCGTCTCGGTGTTCAAATTCTCAGTTTAGGAAACGCAAGACTGCTAGAAGCCACCTTTCCACTACGGCAAGTTTTCTTTGATCAGTTCATTTCCAAACAAACCAGCTTTGTCCTTCCGATCTCTTTATTTGAGGGAGGGGAGGAGGGAAGGCGTGAAGAAAAGTTATTCAGGGGAGCGCAGACTGCAGCTATTGATCATTTACTAGCCTTTCTTCCACCATCGAGGGGAGGGAAAAGTTAAAAAGAATAAATATCTTTAAAAGCCAATATTACAAGGTAACATTTGGATAAGTTTCTTCTCCACTTACAAGCCACAAAGGACTTTAGAAGAGCAGCATTTTCAATAGCACCTGCATCGTACAGGGATCTCGAGCTAACCACAGGCTCTCTGCTTGGCAGCAGCAGGCAAGCCTCAGATTTGAAGGGCTGTTACTTATTTCCAGATAAGAGCATGGCGGAGCCCCTGCCCAATACTTCAGAATGGTATCAGGTAGTCTAGTTCAGCAGGAAGGCTCGGTAACGTTCCATTTCTTGACTTAAACCAACTTTTAAACATGGACATGCCATATCTTGCCCTGCAACTACTCTGGGGCGTTTCAGTGCCTTCAGTTTTCAGCAGTTTCTCAGACTGTCTGTAGATCAACGCAGATTTGAAGACTTGGTGCAAAGTTCAAGTTTTCAAAACACTGGCGTTTACATGTATTCTACTCAACACCTACCTTGGCTTCTTCCAAGCGACCCAGGGCTTTGAGCAGGTTCCCCAGGTCACTACGAACACAGTACAAGTCCTGAAAAAGCAAAGCCACACGGTCAGCTTCACGATGTCACAGCTGCCCCGAGGTCTTCACAGAGGTCTCGCAATGGAAGCCTCCAGTCCTCCACAAACTCATTCCAAATTCTTCGTAAATATACAACAAAGTGTGATTTTTGGTCATTGTTTTTCATTTACTAAATAATTAGCTTATTCAAGTAATAATGACCTGGCTTCCTGTACTCTTAACAGCTTTTCTCCCTGCGTATCCCCCACCAATCCATCCGCTCTTCTCCAAGGCACTACTTACAGGGTTGTACTGAAGGGCAGACACGTATGCCTGTACTGCTCCTTCCATATCTCCTGCAGCTACCAGCGCAGCAGCCAGATTAATATATCCATCAATGAAATCTGGTTTGAGGCGCAGTGCGTGTCTGTAGTGCTCGATAGCTTCCTGCAGCTGTCCACGTTCCTTGTACACGTTGCCCAGATTTGAGTAGGCTTCGGCCAGCAGTGGGTTCTGTTTAATAGCCAAAGTGCTGAAGTGAGCAGACCTAGAGAAAATCAGGCAAGTTAATAAAGCCAACCGATTTTGAGTGTTTCCCTGTTCACTGTTTGATGAACATTCGTGCTTAAGCCAAGCAAACGTACAGCCAACATATCTGGACTTACAGAGCTACCTTACGTGTAGCCTCTCCTTGTTTAACCACCTCCCCTACTCCCATTGCAGGCTCTACTGAGAGACAACCCAGCTCAATCAGCAGCATTCAAGTCTCCTCCTCAAACCTGAGCTCTACATGGACGGAGAAAACATCACAAATACTCTGTTACGCCTCTTCACACATCTGCATGCTTTTTTCCACTTGTTTCACTGATAGTTTTTAAGAAACAGGATATAGCAGACAGGCATAGGTTTAAAATTCTGTCCTGCTCCACTCTGTTTCATTTTCCCCCATCTGAATCGCTGCTACAGCTTCACTCAGAAGCCTACACAGAATAAATCCCAGTTACAAGTTATTACTTCCTTCACCAGCACAGAGGTTTAAAGTTCCAGAGGCTTGACAGACACAAGCAAGGTCAGGGAGAGGCAGGCAGAACAGAGACAACTCTTAGTTAAGCAATGCCATCTCACTGCAAACAATCAATCTGAGAACTGAAAGAAGTATTAACCCCACACTGCAGGTGGGATACGTGAAGACCTCTGTTTACATATGCAAATAACTCAGGGGCATGCAAGCGTACAATACGAAAACAGCATGAGAATAACAGCAACATCTGATGTTTGCTGCAAAGCTAGCAACTCCCACTTGTATTCCTCCTATCCTAAAAGAATTCAAGAAACAACAACATTATTTTTGGCCAGTCATTACTTCTCCATGAAGTTAGCATCTACGTTCAGTGCTAAAGCCAATGTTAGATAAGCACTATAAATAACTGTGCTCGGTACTATGAGGAGCACAAACCCCAAAAGCAGCTTGAACACGACATCTCAATCCTACCTGTCCAATCTGCGACACTGGAAGTGAATAGACGATAGCAATAAAAGCACACCAGTGTTATCAGGCTCTTGTCTCCAAAGCTGCATGCAGTGTCTCTCTGCTGCTTCAAAGTCTCCTGCCTGATACTCACGATGAGCCAACTCCGCTAACCCTTGGAAGGAAAGCATACGTTTCGTTGGTTCTGGAGAATCACCAAAACATTTAAGGGGGGAAAACAAAAAGTTAGAGAATGGAAACAAAACCAAAGAAACCAAACAGAAACAAAACGAATGCGAAAAAAAAAACCAACCAAACAACCAAAACCAAACAAAAAAAGTGTTTCAAACTGAAGGATGAAAACGTTTGAGATCACACAGAACAATACAGCAGATGGCAGTTTGTGCTCTCACATCCTCAGGCCCCAGCTGCTGCCGTGGGATTTCACCAGTTAATGTTTGGAAACAAAAGCAGCCATTACTTTGACACAACTTCACCTATTTTTCAAGTTGATAGAAAATAGTTAAGATAATCCTACTGTACAGCGTTACTTGGGCTCGAAGCAGCAGCAGAGCTGGACAGAACAATGAATTTCCTTACCCCCCTCCCCACCCCCAGACCGGGCATGTAACACTTCCTAGCACTGAAAAGCTCTAAAGACCTCAGAGGGAAATGCAGGACCACAGACGCGGACTTCAAAGGACTCGAACAAAAGGAAGTTCTGCCGTGCCAACAGATTTGTATCTTGTGAAAGCCCTTAAAGAAAAGGGCGTAACGCACATCATTCCTTTAAACCTCCACTCTGCCTGCGCTATCTGCCACGCATAACAATTCCCCCATTGGAAAAGCGGCTGAATGCTGTCTGATGGAAGAGAGCACCGAGCTGCCGGGGCTGGGCTGCAACAGGAGACAAACCACTTCCATCGAACACCAGGCTGAGACAAAACAACCTACGGGAGAAGCCCAGTCGTCGTCTTACAGTTCTGCATTAGAACAGAGACGAACAGCTCGGGAAAAAAACTCTCAACTGCTGACGCTAGAAAGAAGCCCTGCAGGCTGTGCCTTTACATCAGCCGGCCTTGCTGTTAAAAGCTCTGAGTACTGTAAGGACCGCTTATTTTTCCTTCTGAAACTCAGGACAGGGAAAGGCAGCATTCCCAGCGCTCTGCGGGCACTGAACCCCGTTACGTTCAGCACTTCCTACCTGGTCCTAAAGAGTTCTACATTTCTGATGCAGTAACGAATCACAGAGTGGTTCGGGTTGGAAGGGACCTTTAAGATCGGGTACTTTCAACCCCCTGCTACAGCAGGGACACCTCCCTCTAGCCCAGACTGCTCACAGCCCATCCATCCAGCCCGGCCTCGAGTGCTGTAAGGCAGAGGGCATTCACAGCCCTGCAGGGCAACCTGTGCCAGCGTCTCACCAGCCTCACGGCCGAGCATTCCTTCCTGATATCCACCGCCTCTTCCAGCTGAGACCCGCGGGGCCGGGCCGCAGAGCAGGCCGGGGAGCAGCGCTGAGCGGGAGGCTGCAGGCGGTGACCTTGGGGCTCCCACAGCACCGCGTCCCGGCCCTTCCTCGCCCGGCCCCACCGGCACGGCGGCCCTACGCCCCCCACCCTTCCCTTCGCGCTCCGTTCCGCACCGCCCCCTCCCCCCGGCCGCCCCCGGCGCAGCGCCGTTTATTTCGGGCCCGCTCTCCGCCCTGCCCCGCCGCAGCTGACGGATAAATATAGCCCCCCGAACACGCGGCCCGGGCCGGGCCCACGCGGCCGCTTCTGGAAAGTTCCGCCGGGAGCGGCACCCGCGGAGCGCCGCACGCGAGGAGAGCGCGGCGCGGTGAGGCCCCGAGCCCGGCGGTACCTGTGCTGTCGGCCACGTTCCCCACGGAGGTCGCCATCGGGACAGGGGCCGGCGGGGCGCTGGGCTGAGGAGGCGGAGAAGGACCGAGCTGCCCGCGCTCCCGGCACGCTGAGGCGGCGGCTCCCGAAATGGCGCTGGCGGAGGAGAGCCGAATGGCTGCGGCCGGACCTAGCTCCCCGCGACAAATAGTCCGGGCGGAGCCAGGCGGCGGGGCGCCGCGCGGCGGAGGGATACGGCGGAACTACATCCGTCTCCTTCCGCCGAGCGCCCCCTCTCTCTCACGCGCGCCGCAGCGGCAGCTTTGTCAGCTGAGGGATCTCTCCGCGCGGAGCCATTGCGACAAACGCGGCCGCACTGCGCATGCGCCGCTGTTCGCCTCCGCGGGCACGTGCAGCGCGGTGCGGGGGGGGGGGCGGGGGAA
>PPHD01022766.1:0-12717 GCA_002909625.1 Bambusicola thoracicus | reverse complement strand
TTTTGAAAGAAATGACTCCGGTTGTCTAAGGTAGTTAAGCACATTCCGTATGAATTTATTTTTTTATGGAAGACTAAGGGATTAGTGAAGCTACTCAATAGGACTAAATTTCTTTGGTATTTTAGGGAGAAAAGATCAGTATTTATTAAGTATATAACTGATTTCCCACAGTTACTGATTTGGACAGTATGAACTGTGAGGTCCCAAGATACGTCACTCATCCTGGCTCCATATCCAGCAGTGGTACACATATATTCATGCAACACACAATGCACTTTTGTTATCCTTCCTTTCCTCCTTAAGAAAAACTGGAGGTTATCATTCACAGATCTCTTGCTCCTGTTACTATGTTTCCACCAGATGTCACACTTCTCCTTTGTTTCTTGCCCACGCCTTTACCTGTTAACCTCAAACCCTATTGGATAACCTTATACATAGATCTACTTGTTCCTTTGTGGACCTCTTCCACAGCGGTTCCTTAACAAAACATCAGTCCCTCTACTTGACTGAAAGTAAAAACACTGTAGTAAAGCATCAGAACACATGTTACTTTGCATAACTGATTTCCAGACCTTATTTAAATAGTAGTGCTCACGCTGTCATAACAAGAAAAAAAAAAAAGCATTATTCTTAGAGGCCAAAAGTCCACATTGTTACACATCAACAGATTATTTAAGGAGAAAAGAATCCCCTTCCCAATGTCCTGTTTTTAAAGCATCATTTCTTAATGCTTTTATTTTCAAGTATGCCATTAACTTACTCCGGAGGAGAAAAAAATGCATTCACATTGGCTAAATGCACACAAAAGGAACATTATTTTCAAACACAAATGCCAAAATCCCACATTAAATGAATGCTTTATGGTACAACTTAACACATGAAAAAAAATGAGTAATGTTTTAAATATCCCTGTTTTGAAATAAGAGCAAATTTTGGTCCAATGCTTATCTTTTGATATGACCTCTGTTTTGTTTTACTTTGAGAACTGTTTCTGAACTGCTGTGTCAGGAGTAACTCATTATCATTAGCCATCTCTAGAGACTGCAGTCAGCCTTCTTCTGTTCTGATAAAATACAATCCTAATCTATTATTCTAGACAAATAATCTGTAGAAAGCTAATTTCAAATACAATGTTACTTCAGCTTCACAGTGTGCCATCATAGTAGCTGCAATGGTTTAGTTTGTAAAATTGTGCAATTTCTTTCCTGTCCCTTGACAATGACCTATTTTTAGACACACATCACACTGAGTGAGTATGTCACTTGATAGAATACCATCCTGAAGATTCAAGTCTGTCATAAATAAATATGTAAGACAAACTGGTACATACAAGTTGCCTCTGAGACCTGCTTTCAAGTCCATTCCAGAATGCACTGAATGAAAATCATTTCAAATGAATGTCTGCTGGTCTCTGCCATGTTTCTTCTCTAAGAATTGCGCATCACAAAACAGCTGAGCATTTCCAAACAGACAGCTCTAAGAAGGTACAGCAGGAGGAAAAGAGAAAGAAAACCTTCTACAAACCAGATGACAATCCCTACCCACCTCTTTCCCCTCCCTGCCTCTCAGAAGGGAAGTCATCTATAGGAATTCGTTTGCTGCTTCTTCTGTTAACTCTGCAGAAGAGAGAGATTTCCACCTTATCAAAACAAACAAGCATAAAAAGAACATCAACAGCAAGACAACTGTTGGGGTTCTGATGGTGGATTTGTTGTTGTTGTTGGCTTTTTTTCTTTTTTCTTTTTTTTAACTCCACCTAGCAAATATTGCCTAGCAACAATGGGAGAACCCTCCTAACAAAATGAATCATGCAGGTATTGGCTGTTTATTCCCATGAAGGGCTGTGTTTCCACCCTGTCAAATGACATCAAGGCCATGTTGCCAGAGGCACTGGGAGTTTTGACCTCTAAAAGGCAATTTTCTCACTGTCTGCTCAGAAATGTAACATTTTTCATATTGAAGGCTTTTATATCATATCTTGTAGGTTTTAGATCTATAAATAACATACTTAAAACCTCTAACAAAATAAAGCCACAGCTACTGTTTTGCTATTAAGACTGTAAATATGAAATATCACAAAGTTAGCACTCTATTAGCATAACTATCAGGCACAGGGAGAAAAAAAAAAAAAAAAAGTGGACAAAAAGGAAACCGAAAAAGCCATTAAATTGCATGACAAAGTTTACTGTAGATGAACAGAGGTCAGGATTTGGTTCATATGAGTTCTAAATCTGAGCAAATAAATATCCACTGAATCACCAGATATCCATGTAAGCAGGGAAGACAAAAGCCAATAGTAAGTAATAGCTCCATCAACTAATCAAGGGAAGAATTACAATGAAATGTTTTAAGCTATGGTATGGACATGGCTTCATAATAACAATGTTAATAGAAGAGCCAGAAACTATTATTTACACAGAATGTAGCAAAAACATGCTGTAATTCTCTCCTGTAAAGGAACTCATGTGGGTTCTCCACCCCTCCCCCAGTTAATTCTCATTAAAAGCTCCTGTGTTTTAACTGGAGTAGCTCTGCTGCGAACAGTGAGCTTTGGTCCTCAAATCATTACTTTCCTAATAGCTCCACAAAGGATCACATATTCCTTTATGCAGTGTGTGACAACTCAATCTGTCTAGTAAACTATTAACCACAGTCCTGTATATCTATATTGAACCAATATTTTGTTTCTCAAGCTGAGAGCAGATGAAAGATACGAGTCCTAGAACACCGCAGGTGTTACTCTCAGCAAACTCCACTGCTAAATACCATTAGGTCTTCGCTTGCTTTTGGCCGTGTTAAAACAATCATCAAATCTGTAAGAGGATCAGCACTGGCAAGCTATACAAAGGCAGGAAGTTGTCCCTGAAAACAGTGTTTGCACAAAACTATTCTGTCAGCCTTTTTCACTATTCTATGCAGTCTACAGAGCAAGGTATCAAGATACACTTTTGGTGCTTACGTGAGGCAGAAGATTTTTGACAAAACAAGCCACTTCAGTAGATAGCCAAGAAATTCAGTTCTCAAGTACTAAAATCCACCTCCACAGCCAGAAAGAACCTTCATAGTAAGCATTTGTGAAATGAAACAGAAGCACTACTGTAGCTGGAATTTGGGATTTTTTGTTTGTTTGTTTTTAACATTTGCTGTTCTCAGAAGAATAGAAAGTCATCTTGCACAATTCAACAATCCTTTTTCCTCAAAAGTACTCAGAAAAGATCACATTTTGCATCTGAACATCACATGCAGGTTAGCAAGCTTTCCCAGGTATCAGTTATGAAAAGATATTTTCACTCATGGACTCAGCAAGAAAAGTTGTTTGTTTGTTACATCTATAGAAGATACGTACAAAAACCACAAGATAAAGCAGTGCTTGGGATTTATGTTTATTTAAAGCAAAATATTAAGTGTTTGCTCTCCTATTTATGTTTATTCCATCATTTTCTTAGAACTTACTGATAATTCCTATTGTGTGCATTTTCTGTCCTAGGAAGGCAACGTTTCTCCTAATCAAACAGCACTTAACTTGCTTTTCTGTTACTCTGTAGAGGCCACAAAATTAAGAAACGGAAACCTGTTTTCAGGACCCAGGCAGTTGGATTAAACATCTATTTCTGGGAAGTGTCAGCAGTGTTGGCACACTGCTCCTTGAGTAAATAAATAAATAACTGAAAATCAACAGTTGAGAAAAGCCTGCCATGCTTTGCAATGCAGCGTGAAACTGGAGCTTGGAGATATGTAGAGAGCTACATTTATCCAGTCGCTGTACGTAAAGAGTCCAACTTGGACTGCCGCCCTTACATTTAATTTGTCACAAGAGATAAACTAGGGGTTGGAACTGGATGGATCTTTGAGGTCCCTTCCAACCCACGCCATTCTACGATTCTACAACTTGCTCCCCTTTTATCAAACTCAAAAACCAATAACTTACAACACACAGATACATATATATATATACACATATTTACATATAAAAGTTGGGCCATTTTAATCAAGGTACTCTGCTTGAGTCACATTTACACAAACAATTCAGGCATATCTTCAGTACAAGTATGTGTCTAAATGCACTGAAGCTAGCCTTATCTATATGTAACATACATACATAAGCTAAAAGACAAGATAGTTTAGACTCTTGTGGAAGTACTTACAATTAACACCAGAAAAAAATAATAAAACCATCTACAAAATGAAATCAAAATCTAACTCATGTCACACCAGGAAGCTTTACCACAGCATGCAGATACCATCCAAAGCTTTAAGCTCCTTACAAACTTGTGCCCTGTGAACCAGCTCCCGGCCAGCAGGGCCTGCAGCACTGCCACCCTCACAGGGACCCGTGTCATCCTTCTAGGGGGTCTGGGAAGGGCTTCATCTTCTCTAAAGGCTAAAAGTGAGTGCAATCCCACCCTCCACTGCCCAGCTGGCAGGGCCAGCATACTATATCCTATGGAGAACGAAGCAAGCAGACAAAGAGCTCTATGGGTTGGCCAAAATACAGCTGTGTCTGTATAAATACAGCGTGGGGTTTTTTTGGTGGCAAAGGGAGCCACGACAGCCGAGCTTAGCAAAGTGCAACTCAGGACCTCGGCAGATTTATAAATAGTTTTTAATTAACTGAACCCTAAAATATACCCTGGTTGCTACAATACCCGTGAGAACACTGCAGCACAATCAGACTCCACATGGGCATTAATTAGAACCGCAGCACTTCCTACCTCTCCGAGGACCGCGTTCCCCAGGAGGCTCCCGGACGCCTCGTGCCCTGGCGCCGGGCCGCAGCCACCGTCAGCACCACAGCTCGCAGCCCCGCACCTGCGGGCACAAACAGTTTTCACCTCAAAGTCAGCAGCACACCCAAACCCCGCACACCTGCCTGCACTCACCGCTCTGTCAGCCGGCGGCCACACACGTTCTACGGTGTCAGGCTGCCACCCGCAGACCCTCCCAGCGCCCTCAGCCCCACAGGGTGCCCCTCGGCGCGCCGAGCCCCGTGCCCTGGGCCTGCTGCCCCCGGGCCGCTGCTCCCCACGCGGCCCTCGCACCCCGCTGGGAGCAGCCGCCGGTTTCCGTGGCAACGGCTGTTGGCGGGAAGGCCGGAGCGGGCTGAGGAGGAAGCGGCGGGCTGAGGCGGCGCGCGGAGAGGGGCTCTCACGGCGTCTTCCGCAGAGCCCAGATGGCTGCAGCCCGGCCCGTGGCAGCCGGCCCAGCAGTTCCCATGAGAAGAAGAAGCCCATGGCTGTCCAGGGACCGGCTGACTTGCACAGCTCTGACGCGATGAGAGACCTCAGCCCTTTGGCCACCATCGCCCGTCCCACACAAACTCTGGCTCCTGCACTACAGATGGAGCCACAGCGTTTGTCCTGCATTATTCATGCTCTCAGCGCTGGAAACGAAAATCGAAATATATATATCTACTCATTTAAAGCTATTTTTCAGATCGCTTCAAAATTCAAATTAATTAAGATTAATTAAAAATTAAATAAAAAATAAAAAGCTCTGAAAGTGATTTTTTATTTCACTTACATCTTTAATGTAGCAGCAACTCCAGTGGGGCCGCTGTTTTTAGTTTCATGTGGCACAACAAGAGAAATGGGGACTTGCCATCCTAACGTGGCAGCACTGAGGAGAAGGACCACACCAGCAACGGCCTTCACTTGAAGAAACAAAGGGCAAAATACATCTGACGAGCCAAAGTGAGAATGAGGGAGGAATGCTGCTGCCGAGGTGCCATGTGAGAGCGGCCTCTGGTCCTTTTCCTTCCCCAAAACCAAGTAGATTTCTTAACAGCTCTACAAATGCAGAGTGAGGGGGAAGAAGAGCCCCGTCCCTGATGCCCCTCAGTGCACAGCAGCCATCACCTGGCTTTATTGCTCCTCAGACGTGTGGAAGAACCTTTAATCTCTTGGAAGAACTGCCCTTTTCACAGTGGAAACACCCTGCCATACTGGGAATATGAATGTAAGATGCTTTTGAAAAGCAAGTAAATATGTGGCCCACAGGGGAAAAAGGCTGCATTTGAATTTCAGGCCTGTGACTGAACAGCAAAACTCCTAAAGGCAGCGAATGCAGAAGCAGTACGGGATCCTCGCACAGACCCAAGTGTAATCCCTGCTCATATCCCTTATTGTTTAACTTCCCCAGCAGAGCTAAGGACATGGCTCTTGTTAGCAGTCGCGTGGTGAGCGCTGGAGTCCAGGTAAGAAGTGGGTTCCCAGTGTGCTAGGCACACACGGAAACCTGGGGAGCTGCTTTGCTGCTCCAAATTCCCAGTGTCACCTGAAATAGGAATTGAGCAGAAAAGCAGCAAAAGGAAGGGACTGGAGAGTTGTGGCTACATAGGTGGGAGATATCGGGCAGATGGATGGTCCTGTTGATCATTTTCATCAGTTCAATAATTTATCCTTCTACAGAATCACCAGTTTCTGGTGGCTCCCCAACATAGTTGCTTACCAGCAGCTTACTTGGTCAGGTCAAGAGAATCTTGTGAGGAAAAGCAAGGCTGGTCTCCTGCATTGTGGACAATGCTGTATATTCAGAAACTAGGGATCGACACTGTTTGATGCAAGGGCTCCTCAAATGCCTTCATTCAGCAAAGAATATGTATATATTCTTTCTATAAAATAATATGTGTCTGAAAACATGCTTACACTTCTTTTCCTAAAGAATGTCTTGACCACAGAATACTCAACTGGGTAAAACTACACAAACATTAACCATACATTGGTCCTTTGCATAAAGCAGAATGAGTCTAATGTTCAAAGATGGACAAAAACAGGAGTGTGTAGTTGTTGCCACAAATTATTTTAAGAAGGGCAGTGTGCTGGGTCCAGTAGCACCCCATCATTTTTATTTCAAACAGCATTAAACTAATCTGTTTATAGATACCTTCAGAAGGTCCCTCAAAGGCTAATTGCAAGATAAAAGCTGGATTTTAAAATCCAAAACTGACTTCCTTTAATAACTTCTACAACTGAAAACTTAGGCTACAAGGTCAAAAACTGTGGCATTATAATAGCACATTTAACCTAAATGTTATGTTCACTTAACTTAAGAATTTAGTTATTCTGTGCACAATTTCCTTCAAACACATATGTCATGATGAGAAACATGCCTCTTACTTAAGGAGTTTACTCTGATTAGAAGAAAGGCATTTTCTTCTTCTCTGTATAAGAAGAAATTCATGGCAAAAAATGTAGAATAACACAATATTCAAAGAGATCGGAGTGCAGATCCATGAAAAATGGTGCCATAGCACATACAGATTGGAACAGGTAAGTATGATTTCTTCTACTTGGCAATGCTGTTTTTATATCAGACTGTTGGAGACATCTGTATTATTAACTTCACATACCTACACAGCAACCACAGTGATACCACTGATATTAAAAAATTTACAGAGTCAAAATTCTGACATTTTCCTCTTGCAAAATGTTTGGGTTTTTTTTCAAACACATAGTATAAGTGAAGCAGTGTATGCCATTGTATCTGTCTCAAAGGATGCCAGGCAGGAGGAATGAAAGGCTTTGAATATCTGCTTAACTGAAATCAGTGAAGCAAAGGAGAAGAGACCATCAGGGAGACTGTTAAGGTCCCTGATTCTCAGGCCCAGTGTAAATTAGAGCCCAGCTGGCAGTGGTACTCAGGAGACCATACGCTAGCTGAGGATGGCTGCAGCACAGCATGTTGCGACCATATGTCTGACATACTGTCTCCTTTCCAAGGGTCTCTGGCATAACAGGATTTGGTTAGACTCTGCTAAGCTGGCCAGGTTCAGAGCTCTCATCTTCTTTGTACTAAAACAAAGGCGTCAAAGCTGTGGTTAAACTCTTGTCCGCAGCAGCACTCAAGTGGGCCAGGAAAAGCAGCACTGTGATGCATCATCCTCTTGGTAGGAGTATGTTTCCATTGCGGCATGTGGTGGAAATGCTCCAGCTGAGTCTGCACACATCACAGGTGGGCAGGATGACCACTGTGGGGAATAGGACACTGGGCTGAAAACTGGAGCTGTCATGTGGCAGCACCATAACGTAAGCAGATCTGAAAGGACAATCATGCAAAACCTCTGCCAGTTTTGAGTCTTTCTGTGATGCAGTAATAGGAATGCTGGACCAGAACCCTGCTAATTTTGCCTTTGCATACTATTACCAGGAATTAGTTTTGTTTTGAGATGTGTGCTAATTTGCTAGTTAGTTTTAGCCTCACAAACTCCAATTCACTATTCATTTAGTCTAACAGATGAATTTCATGACCCTGAATTAATTTTTTAGTTTTCTCCTCCCAGTTGTGCTTTTTCTATTAGATATTTTGCAACACAAAAGCATGCTTCACTCAACTCTTCATGTGCTTTCTAATTCATAGTTTCATGGCTTAGAAGTCATTCCCTTGCCTCCCAAGAGAATGTATCTGTCTACTCATCCTGTTGTCTAAGGGTCACAGCAGCTTCTACAATCCTTTCACTTACAGTGGGTCAGAAACCACAGTGCTTAAGAATATTTTCTTTCTTGCCACTGACATCCAACTTTCTTTGGTTTTATCTTGACTATTTTATCCCTTTCTGGAATTCATACCTGAAGAATTTGCTCAATTTTCTTTTTCTTCTACTCTCATGTCCACGTGATCGTGCTTTGTTGAGCTACTGCTCTCCCAGGTTCTGTTCCAGTCATACAACATTCAGACTTCTCAGTCTATTTGACAAAGAGGAAGAGTGCTGAAATACTGCTACATAAATAAGAAGCAACTTCTCTTTGGTTCTACATGTGCCTGTGCCTACTTCAAACCCTAAAAGCAGTACGTAATTTCATCCAAAAAGAGCATTATGACTCTTTTCTTTATTCTCTGTTATTCAGTTAAGTGGTATTTTTGCAGTATAACTTACTCCAGACCTTTGCTAGAAGAAACTATGTATACAACCTCTGTTAGAAGCATATTCAGTTGGGAGCTGCCTGGCTGCACAGGATCTTATACACCGTTCAGCTAAGTCAGCAATCCATATGCAAAAATCAAGCTTTCAGGGACACTGTGTGGATTTGTGACATGCTATAAAGTACTGTGCATCTCTAAAAACGAATGAATGGATTACACTCAGCCATGAAAATGTTTTTTCCTTCCTTTATATCCATAAAATGGATATGCTGTATTTAACAAGGAGCTAAAAACAAATGGCACAAAAGTTACTTAAAAATGTTTTAAATATTCAATATTGTAACTGTTTAAGATGATAAATGAGAGAACACAACAAGCTGAGAAACATCATGCAGAAAGCTAACATAGGACTTCGTAGGTAAATTTAATTTTAGGACCTGATTTCGGCTTGTAACATTTGGAAGCACGAAGAGGTGGGCAAACTTACGTTATTCTGTATTTCCTGACAAGCTATTTTATCTTCGCAGTCCAGCATAGATTATATTGCACCGTTGTCATGAGTTAGGTGCTGGATAATGGATAGTCTCAAAAACAGTCCATCTCTATTTAGGCAATAAAGTAATGGTTTGTAAATTCACTCAGCAGCAATAAGTTTCTTGAAAACAATAGAAGAGCATTTCAAGGAAGAGAGTGACAAGACTTGTTGAGTTCCTAAAGATCAGATTTTATTCTCTTCCTGGTCATGCTTACTGCTCCCAGGAAATCCCTTATCTGCCTACAAATGACAAAATTTTTTGTCTTAATTAGCAAACTCTGCATCAAGTACCTGTTACAGAACTAGCACTGCCACTGGCTTCAACTGGGAGATGTCCTTAATTCTTCCTTTTTTTTTTTTTTTTTTTTTTTTTTAAATCTGTTATGTGTTAACTGACTAAAGCAAGTGCTGATATTTTAAGGTTCTTAATATTTTCAGGTTTCTCACAAGAGCAAACCTTTCTCACTAGCTCAACGCGTTTGTAACATCAGCCTTCCACACCTCTGCTTCTATCTCATTGTAGCTGAGAGAGGTGATGGTGCTAGTCGCAGGACCTGTGGCATGACCGCTCAGATGTGTTTCTCCCCGTGTATCTGTGATCAGTCTTCTCCCACCAGGAGACAAGGCTAATGGTAGTCATGTCCATTAAACCTCAGTGAAGGCAACAAAACCACATAGGCTTTACTGACCAACAGCTCTCCAACAAATACTTCTGAAGGACCAATTTCTTACTCAAAACTCCTTCTGGACAACATCTGTGTCTTAACCATGATTGAGAAGAGTATTAATCTACAGGTAGACATAGATTCTTTTAATGGAACAAAACTCTAATTCTCACTTGCCTGCTTTAAACATTTAATTAAATGTTCTATTTTCTGTCTTATTTAAAATGCCGACTGGAGCATAAAGTGTTTTAAAGAGGAGGACCAGGCAGACTGGACATTTCTTTGCATACTTTCTGCAGTTAGTATGAATATTGCTTTTACTGCCGGGAAGCCAGAATTGACCTCAGGTTCACATATGTAACATGAGAAGTGCTGAAGTCAGACTCGAGCCTAAAGTGAAGACACATAAAGGAAAGGATACGCACTAATACAGGATGAGGTCTCTAGAATATCTTTATGCAGGCACTTCAAGATCCATATACAGATTCACATATCACAGTGTAGAAGAGGTTGATGTTTTTTTCAGTTCATTATACCTTCTTTCACGCAGCCAGTAGACTTCAAATCTGATCATTTCCAAATAGATTTGGAATATCTTCTTGATAGGAAATTTCTGTTGCTCAAAACATGCGTCTTTTCATGATCTTTCGTTTTCTGTTCTGACAAATACGAAGTGTTCTTTTTGGGAAACACCAAAAGATGGAGGAAAATAAGATGGGATTCTCTATGGATTTCTACTTCCTACTGTGTTCAGAGCGTTGGGTAGTTTTTGATCCGTTCATTGAAAAGGCTGAAATGACCGATGGAAAAATTAGGCTGAAAAACACATTAGAGAATGGTTCTGTCCAATTCAATTTTTAAGCATCTGCATAGAATACGAAGAACTTCAGATTAAAAATAATAACAATAACAATCCAAAGTGTTTAATTTGAAGTATTTAATACCTTAATAGACCCATGCGGGGCACTTAGCCAAGAAGTTTTAAAACACCTATGGTAAGTTACGACTTAGCTCTTTTAGCTGTAATATCCTACAACCTAGCCCAAGAATCCGCTCTTATAAATTTTGTATTGCTTTGTAAGGAGGATAATAGAGTTCTTGAGAGAATAAGTTATGTTCACTTCTAATAGTATTTCCTCTTTTTTCTTCACTACGTACTATTTAATATTTTCCTTTGTACACTTCTTAATAGTTGAGCTCTGAGTGAAACTCTGAAAAACAACATTAGGATTCAAACTCAAGTGGAAGATTTTATTTTCAGGGTCACAAGTAGCATAGTGAGATTTCTCTCTTAAACAATGACACTTAGTATCTCTGTAGTTCTATGAATACTTTTGAAGTGTCATATTAAAACCAATCTCTTGGCCTTCAGGCAAAGAGAAGCAATTAGTCTTGGAGTTGTGAATAAATAAAAATCCATTTATATACCCGTCCTTGACATGTACCTTGCAAATCTTAGAAACTTCATCTAGTGGGAAAAGAAATGTTAAATCACAAACACCGATACTGATCATATTGCAGCGTTGCTTCCTAAAACTGTTTAGTTTGTATCAAACCTTCAAGTATTAATTCATATGTATATATTCATACGTATTGAAACACAACAACAGAAAGGCATTCGCACACTCGAGTGAGAAGAAAGAAATGAGCGAGTGCATACAGAGCTGTAATGCACACCTTTATTATCTATCCTCAGCACTAATCCAGGTGAGAAAAACACAAAGCTCTCAAGTTCGTTGTTCTGCCTAGCTACTGCCAAAGCCATCCCGCACAAGCATCCTACCATGTGCACGCCTCTTTCACCCCAAATGCCGTCAGTCTTCGGTCTGCAAACAAACAAACAAAGCCGATCTGTATTAGCCATACATGCCAGTTAAGTGGTACCTGTGGCAGTTGTGTTGGGATGAGTCAGAAAACAGTTTCTACTTTTTGTTCAGTGCGGTATTTTTAGGTCTTCTCTTTCCTCTTTACTGCACCTCAGTGCAGAAACGTCCTATTTCTACAAAACTCTACTTGCTGTTCAAGGGTCTCACATTTGTTTTTCGTTTAGCGGTCAGTAGATCACAGAGGAGGTAAATATTACATTGTCAAATGATCCCTAGCGGTCCGTACATCCCTGTAGAAACACCAGGTAGCTGGGGCTGCGAGACAGGTCACGGAGCCTCGGCAGACCTCGTCCTCCTCGTGCTCCACTTGTTGAGCGGTGAGAGATGGGATTGCCGGGACTGCCGCCCGGCCCGACGGCAGGTGGGGCAGCCGCGTGGGGACGCGCGTTGGCCGCCCGTCGGGGCAGAGCCGGCCTTGGGGCCGCGCAGAGCTCAGAGGTGGGACCCCACCGAGGACCGCACCTGGGCCGGTGGGATGGTCAAGGAAAACAAATTGAAGTCTGTTCTGGATGCAAATCTCTCTGCTGACCTAGTTCTCATTCTCCTTTTCATTTCAGAAGCTCAGCTAAAAATCCATAAATTAAGGAAATTAACTGATGGAGCCTCCGGCATCTTTGTAAGCTATTTAAATCTTTAAATTTACAACATCTTCTGCATATATCAAGTAATTGAACTAACTGCAGGGATGTAACTTTAATGAGAAAATTTCCCTCTTCTCCTGTAGTTTGTACTCGAGAAGAAAAAAAAAAAAGGAGGGAAAAAAAAAAAAAAA
>PPHD01022765.1:0-12718 GCA_002909625.1 Bambusicola thoracicus | reverse complement strand
CTTTCTTTCTTTCTTTCTTTCTTTCTTTCTTTCTTTCGTGTCTTAATTTAAAGCAATAACAATCAATGGGTTTATTCAGTATCCATCTGCTTAAATTTTGGAACTTAACTTAAAACCTGCCTTCAGGCTTAAACAAAAGCACAGAATCTTGCGTGGGGAATCCTCCAGGGAGTTCCTCTGCACTGACGTTCCTTGCAGAGTGACAACTGAAGCGTTTGCTAAAATGAAACACAAACTCTGTATAGCAACAGTTCAGGTTATCAGGGCAACTCTGGCTGCCCATGAACCAGAGACATCTGAGATTAAAACACAAAAGGGGAAATCCTGTTGTGGGCACCTGCACAACTCAGCATGCCTCTCCTTGGCAGGTCCCAGAGAGAATCCCACCTCCTACGTCATCAGCTCAGCTGTCCTCAGCCCGTGTCCACACAGTACCTTGTCCTAGCAGCAGCAGGATTTGCAACTGCTGCTCTCCAGGAATCTGCCAGGCTTGTGTGGGATGACGTTGCATTTAAGAGCACCTCCAAGGACTGTAGTTTTTATCTGGGAAAAGCTTCTGGTTAAAGTCAGAGACAATTTTCCTGGTGAGACTCCACCTCCCGGGCTGTGACATTGTCCAATCCAGTGGAGACATGGGAAGTGGCCGGGGCTGGCAAACAAGGGGAATCTGCCTGTGCAAGGGCATTTTCCAGGCTCCCAGTGACAAGACAAAGGCTAAAGAACTGACATGGGTTACACACTGAGACAGTTTCAGTCTTAGAGAACCTGGAAAACTGTTGTCTCTGAGAGCATGCTTGGGTGCCTGAGCACCTCTGAAAACCACTTGAGATGATGTAGTAAAGCTGTTTTGAGACCTATAATGTATGTGTGTTTGAGAGTTGCATATGAACCATCCATAAAAAAAATGAGAAAAATGTTTTGGTACCTACTAGGGGCTGCATTTTCTCTGAACTATCTTACCAGTTTTCGGTCTGCATCAGCTTTAAGTCAGGAAATGGAGAAGTGTGTTTGCACACTCACACTGCATAAGAATGAGAGCAAAATAACATGTTATTCATTTCAATAAGGTGCTGTTCTGTCATTAAACATTCAAATGAGCAATAAAATCGCCCTGCAAACCTGAGGAAACCTGTTAGACCAAACACAAAAAGGTTTTGTTAAAAAGACAAGGAAAAGAAAGAAAAGGAAGGGGAGAAAAGGAAAAAGAGGCTGTTAGTGTTGATGTTATGAGGTCTTGTGATCTAGTGGTTGGCAACCGTGCCCATGGCAGGGGGTAGGAACTAGGTGATCTTTAAGGTTACCTTCAACTTAAGCCACTCTGTGATTCTATCATCCTATTTTTTTGTGGCTGTATTGTGGCTGACGTAGAGCACATATATGAATACACTGATAAATTGTAAAGACTTCTCAGAGACCTTGTGGGTTCCTCTTAAATCTGTGTGTCCTTTTAGTGAAATGTTTTTCCTGGCACATTCCCTTTTCATTTCAGTGCAATTTCTAAGTAGTCGCTGAAGACAGATGTGACCATAAAATTCAACCCTCTGCTCACTCCTTACTGTCCCTGCTCCTTTCATGTTCTCACATCTGCACCACCACAGGATGCCATGCTGCCAACCTGAAATGCTTCCTGAAAGCCTGTTTCCTACCATGCTCATCAAAAACACAGCTCTCACCCAGCTAAAGACTCTCTCCAACAGAATGACAAGCCTGTGATCAGTCTCCAAAAGCAATGGGGTTTAATCTTTGTAAAAATCCCAGAAAAGCACTACCAGTACTTCAGTAGGGCTTTTCATCATGTGGAACACACCCAATTAGCAGAAGCAAGAGCATGTATCTGTTCCTAGAAAGGACAGGTGAGGGAAAGCCCAGTCTCCTTGAAGATCTTTTTTTTGCATCGGGGAGCAGTCCTCATCTGATACTCAACAGCACGTTCCAGTGCATCTCACATTTTTTTTCTCAAATATCCAGTTTTTTCTTTCACAGTGTTCAGAACAGTTATTTAGGGAAAGCTCTTCACATATAATCCCATGCAGGAAAGAGTGAGAGGAAATAGAAAGTCTTTTGGAAAGAAAGCATGGACCAGATGGTACGGACCCTTCTCTGTGCTGTTTCCATTCACATGAGATTTTGCTCCTGCTTAGCTGTCAATCATCAAAAAGAGGAAACAATTACATCTTTAAGATAGTACTGTAGCGGAGGGTGACACTATCATCGAGTCAAGCTATAAATTAGGAGGCAAGATATGCTTCTGTTCCTACAGCAGCTCAGTGGCGCTGTATGAGGAGGGGAGCATGTGTGCACACACAAAATGTATCCTCCATTCCACTGGGATGCCTGTGCTGTTAACCCTTTTTCACTCTGCCTTAGATGTATCCCTCTCATGATGCCAGAGTCATAAAGAGGCATGTAGAAAGTCATATAATCACTATGAATGGTTTGTATGAAGCCAAGGGGTGCATAATGCAAGGAAAGCTGGTGGATACACAGATAAAAACTTGCACAATTCTGCCCAACTTTCTTAGGTTCCCACTAAAAACAGCTTGCAAGACCAAATAACTTATTTTCAGTTTCTGCCACTGAGAATACCTGATCTGCTTATTTCCATTACTTTAAATGATAGTGGGGGCAGATCTTGGAAATGAACAAGCTGGAGCTAAAAGTGAAAGTGTAAAAGGAAAGCCAAGAGTTTGAGCCACCTCCCTACACATTCCTGATTCACATGGTATGTTGAAGCGCCTTCTAAAAGTGAGCGTACTGCATATAAGCCCATCACCTGCTAGCAGAAGTGCATTCTCGGTCCACTTACTACTCTTCTCTGTCCATTCAAGTGATAGGATTCACTTTGTAATGCTCCTAGTTAGAAGTTAAGATCAGCTTGTTTTCCAACAGAAAAATGTGAAGTCGAGAGAAAAACAGTGACTTAAAAAAGACAATAATGTGGTTGAAGGGAGTTCTGTGAGTTTATACCAGCTAAATGCTGTTTTTGCTCGCTTCCCTACATACATTCATGAGACTGAAGCATGGGACTGATTTTGGCAGAATCTCCTGGATTTTAACCCCAGATTCGAGACTGATTCTCTCCACAGTCGTGGGCAAACCACCGAATTTTCATGTGGCATCTTCCCTGCCTGCAGAGCAAGTGACGAATGAGTTACGTTTGCAGAGAAGAATTCTGAAGATAAAAGACCTATGCAGGCACTTGGGCTGCAGGCATTTTGGGACCAGGATCCGGGCTGCAGGTGTGTTTGTACAGTGCCTAACACACTGTGGCTGCAGTGCTATGGATAAACAAGTCTAAAAGTCAGAGCAGGCTGCTAGCAATCGCCATTTGGGTTTGCTCCCAGCAACCATCACAGCAATGCTTCTTTTGCCAGTCTCTGTTGTCCTCTGAATTCCTCTCTCCTGCATGGAACCTTTCGACTTTTTTAGCTGTTCTCTCTATATTCTTTGACTCCTCTATCCCCTTTCTGTCTTGACCAACCTCTGAATCTGTACTATAAAGATGTCTCTAAGTTTGGCATGTCCTGACTAAGCCACTCGATCGATGAGGACAAATAATTACGAAGGACTAATACCATCTGACAGCACTTCCTCCTACAGAATCCACCTTTGTGCAGTCTGTCCTTGGGAGGTTCAGATGCTTCTCTTTCCTCACAGGGATGTCTTGGTGCTGCTGGCTGCACGCTGCTTCATGAGAGCTTTGGAATGAGCTTTGCTTTTTAGGTAAAGGAGAGACAGAAAACAGGAACACCAGCTAAAGAACAATCAAAATGCAAGCTTGTTGTTAAAATTACTGATAGGTAGGGTAGGTAGTTTTGTAGGAATATAGGACAGTATGCATGTGCATACGTGCATGTATATACAGATTGTTTAGCCAGGCAGCTTTTGATTTTTAGCTTGCTACAAATGTGATTAAATGTGGATGCAGTGTAACTACATTCTTTTTAAGGAGAATTCATGGAATCTTCAAGATATCTCACTACACAAAACTACCCCAGCAAACAGGCCAAGCCCTAGATCTTGAGTGAAGCCACTCAAAAAACCATGTGTAGCCTCTTAAGGAGCTCTGCACTTTGGGATCCCTTGAAACCTTGAGAGAAATGGCTCCCGCTCCTCCTTGCAATACACGTCCCTTCTGAACCATCGCTCCAGGGTCATGGCACAGCCCACGTGGCATTTTCTAGAGCCAGTCTGGGCCAGGGCTGTGAGCTGCCGTCATGCTCCTGCGACACGCTGCTTGCTTTCTGTCTTCCCCAGGCTCAGGTGGCTCCCAGCTATGCCCTGCGCCCTCTCCTCCTACAGGCAGTTCTGCTTGCTGCTTGCCAAGCTGCTGGATCCATCATCCACGACATGTTTCAGTTTGGTTTCTCCTCTTGACCGCTCAAGAAGGTGTGTTGTTTGCTTTGCCTAAGTGCTTCTGGGGCCTAATGTCCCGTTGTTATGTACAGACCATTCCTGCTGTCATGAATCATGTTTTACCACCCCTTTGCCTTCGCTTCTGCACCAGGCTTTTTTCTTCCAAGCAAACACATTTGAGTTCCGTGTTTGCAGCCGAAGCAGTGCGCTCCAGGTATTCGGCGCACAGCTCTGGCCCCACGAGCCACAGACCATTTTGCTTGTGACTGAATGCAAATGGACTCTGTGCAGCCTGAAAACAATATTGCCAGACACGTATGAAGAAAAAGATTTTGCTGAAAACTTTGTGCCGTCAAGCAAAATATGCCCTTTTCTTATCTTATCTGTTGTAACTCAAGCTATTTGCACAACGCCTTGTGCTAGGAAGGAGTTGTTTGTGCATGTTTCACTCCCTTTTCTCCAAGTTTTGAATTTTGAATGAAATCTTTCTGCTCAAATCTCTCCCCCAGCCCCCCATCTGCAACAACATCAAAGTTTCTCCTGTCCATTCTTCCTTAAGGCTCGGCCCAGCCCACTCAAAACCCATTAGCTTCGTACTTTTTGCGATTAACTTTCAAGCTGCCACTAAGAGCTCTCGGCATCTGGCAGCGCTCACATCTCCGTTCCCTTCTGTCCCACCCACTCGGCCTCAGCCCGAGAGCCCTTAACGAATGACTCCCAAGGAATTTAAATGGCTAACGCTGACTGACCAATAAAGCGATGCATAAACTCCGTGAGCAGGTCGCACGGCTCGTGCCATTAGGAAGAAGGGCTGCTCTGGTGGAGGCGCGAGCCCTCAGCCCGTTGCACTCAGATCGTGGGACCAGGGTGGTAAGGAAAATGCTGCTTGGCCCATCAGGGCTTTCTGTCTGCCTCTGGTTTAGTGGGTGGTTGGGACTGGACATGTGTTGGATTGGGGTTTTTCCTGCATTTAGAGTGGCTTTAAGAGCTGTATGAGAAGGAAGCAAAAACTTCTAAGCTGGAACTATGAGCTGTTATGAATACCTACCAGAATCTGCTTGGCAACTGGCATAGCAAATATCAAAACTCTGAAAACCAAAATGCTGAAGTTTTAGACAGAAGATAGAAAATGAAATCAGATTTCAGAGACGTTCTATTACCTTTAATGAAGTGCAAGATAGCCATTTACAGCTGTTGTGTGCATTGTTTTCAATGGGATTGTCTCTGCCATCTTCTTTCTGTGTTGACTGATAGTGTGTTTGGCTCTTTTTCGAGAGATTGACACCACAATGGAGCTTTAAAAGTGGGCTACAGCTTTAGGCAGAGAATCTGGGGCTTACAGCTTGAAGGTCGTTAACAATAAGCAAGATACGTACATGCAAGCGTTATTAATACAAATCAACATAAGTAACTCCAGCACACTGACTGCTTGGTAACGTGTTAAGAGAATGAAATTTGGTATTATTCTGTTCACCTTCTCACTAAGTAGCCTGTAAAATGTTTAAAGGTTCTATGACATAGGACATGTGATGTTAACCTGTTCACCTTTATATATTTATTTGTTCATTTATTGCTTTATTGAAGTCAATGCTGATAGCAACAGCAGAGTTTGAACTTAAAACCTGGAAAAAAAAAACCAGTTGACTCTAAAATCTTTTAAAATAATTTAAAAGCAAAAAACATATAAGATTCAGCTGTGCTCCAGCTTAACCTAATGTTCAAACTGCTCCTTGACACAAGTAGACACAGCAGCTGTGTATCACGGCATCCTGTCCTGAGCTGGGTGGCTCTGGAGCCATGTGCAAAGCTCTCCACCATGGATGGCAGCTCAGAGTGCATAAGGGGTGATGCAGGAGAGCTTCACTTGTGTCAGTTCCCATTGTGACCTGGTGGCCCACGCTGGTGCCTGCTGTGGTGCTGATCCTAAGGCCTTGCTGAGTGTCTGAAAGAGCTGAGAGAGCTTTTAATTAAATGGGGGGAATGCAGTTAACCTAACAGCCTGCAGAACGCATCTTTTTGGTTCATCTAGACAGGGCTACAGGACCATCTGCCAAAAATTTGTTGTATTGTTGTTGGTTTGATTATTTTTCCATGGGTTTCTCATTTAGCTTTGCACTGTATAACTGAGATTAGTTGATGTGATGGATAAAAACAAATAGTTAACCAAGCAGGAGGCTTTTTGCTAGTCTTTTTAATAATTTCTCTTTGATTCTGTATGTTGGTTCTGTTCTTTGTTGAAGAAGTTGCATCGAAACAAATGTTGCTTGTCTTCTTTCTTCAGTCTTTAATCTGAAAAAAAATAAATAATTCCAGTTAAGGTCAGCAAAAAGTGAATCTCAGATGACACCTGTCTCAAATACCGTTTCTTTCCTGAAATGCACAAAACTATCATTTCCAAATGATGGGTATTTCCAACTGAGCTGTAATCTCCATAGACTCAGATTGTCTTGAATTAACTCAGCACAGGAGCAGTGCCTCCTGAGAGAGTCCCTGCCTTGGTTAAATATTTTTTTTAATTTATAATATTAACCCTGAGCACGGGTAACGAGCACTGGAAATCTCTTCCTTGTACTTGTAAACCTTGTTTCTCAATTTCAACCCAAGGTTCAAAGGTTTGTACAGACCTCCTAGATCAGAGGTCAGGTACAAATTGCTGCACTTTGCAGCTCCGTTCTGCCGATATGACAGAATTTCACAGCAGAGACGATTACCTTCCATCCCCCTCTCCTCCGTACACGGGCAACGCCAGGCAGTTAACAGCGTGATATGTACAAGCCAGCCATTGGTACCTGAGTTTAATAAATAACTAACTGAGTTTCAGTGGTGCAAGGTGCACATTATAAAAAGGGGTCAAATGTCAGTGCACAAAGGAAAAAAACCATGCAGTCACTGACTAAGCCAAATGCTTCGAATTTAATGTGCTTTCAGCCGCAAACGTTCACATCCCACTCTGTGGTTCTCTCCATGCTGATTTTCATTCCTGTGAGCTGGGGGAGAGGGAACACAAGTTGGGCCACTTTTGGCTTTCTCTTAAATCACTGCCAAAATTGGAGTAGCACCGATTTAGCAGCACTGCTGGGCACCCAGCAGTGAACGTGCTGTCACTGCATTCAGGTGGTAAACACAAAACTGTGAGAAGGTGAAAATAACAGCAGCATGAAATGTTAGTTAAAACTGAAATTTTTTACACTATTTAATTGTTATAACATCGACATAGTAAACAGCTTTTATGTTAACAAGCCACATGCCATATTCAGGCACAGTGTTCTAGATTCTAGTAACCAGCCTATCTCCACATCCAGAGTTCAGCAAAGCATTTCACAGGCATTCACAGTTACTGAACTAGATAGCCCTCTTATATATATGTATAAATAGGAATTGGACCCGATGATCCCTATGTGTCTCTCACAACTCAGGATATTCTATGATTCTATACAGTTTTTTTTCTTAGAAATAAGACGTGGAATAGATTAATGTCTTATCTTTCCTGTATAGCAATTAATAGATGTTTCTACTTTTGTTTTTGCTTTTCAACTGTCAAAGATCCCTTTTACAGTCTTTCTTATGGCAAAAGCGTGCAAGCTCATAGTCACACTAACTGTGACACTTCTTCCTTTCCTGGAAAGTATGCACTCTGAAGCAGACTGCTGGTGACACACTTTTCTGTACCAGAATCTCGGTAGAGAACACTGCTTAACTGCATTTGTGATAAACTGACACTGGAAGAAGTTCTCCATTCATTCCAGCTCATCTACAATAGGAAATACTTGTTACATACCAAATGGTTACACTGCACTTTATTTATACGTCATACACTTTCCTGTCTGACAGTGGTAATAATAGACTTCATGGATTGAAATATGGGAATCTGTGGAGAAGGGAAGGGTTGTGTTTCCTGATTTGGAAAGCTGATAAGAGTGATTACATGACCCATCTCTCATCTTCTCAGCCTTCCTCAACACGTGGCTTCAATATTGTGCAGGGTAGTAACTGCAAGCTCAGTCCGTAATGGGCCTATTGGAATAGCTAAGAGTTGTATAATTATTTTGAGTTGGACTGGGTAAAAGACAGGGCTGGGACAATCTGTACAACGCACAGATTACACAACTTGTTGGGACAAAGTTCTGAATGACTTGCAGCAAAGTGCATTATACAAGAGAAGAGACTGGGTTTCACTTAGTCCAACTTTCTTCAGAAGTGGTTTAGGTTGAGATGGCTGGTGTCGCACTGGGGTAGGTTAAAACACTGAAGAAACACACTTTCCATTAACAGAATGTACATTGCAGAAACAGAGAAATAAAAGCCGTGTTGGTGAGATGCTGTAGGTTTTGGCAGTGCTTTGGCAGATACCAGTAACTTTTTCATCAGTTTTGCTGACTGAGCTCCAGGCTCAGGAAAGTTTTCTGGCTTTATTACTTGGGTTATCATTTTCAAAATTTAGATTTGCTTCAAAAGTCTTTTTGCAGCTTCTAGACCAGGAGGTCAGATGGTTGAGGAGCCTCCATCCTTGTGAATGATCGCTCTTGTGCGTTGATAGTGCTGATGGATAATACAAGTGGAACTTCTGACAGGCTTTGTAGGATCACACTCCAAATTAAATATGTCTTAAAAGGATGTAGAAAGGGTTGGCAACTGAATAAACAAGAATTTGGCACAGTAAAAACTTATTATATGGGGCAATCATAATTTCAGTTGCATTTGTTTCTTCTGCATAAAATTTCTGTGACACAAGATTAATATGACTACAAGTAATGATATAATATGGCTAAGAGAGTAAGGTCTGTCAGAGCTATTATTCTTAAAGATAGTGATGAAAACAAGAAGCTTAACCTTGGAATCCCGGTCTGAAGTTGCAGCCAGTGCTTGACTCCCTGACCAGCACTGAAGTTCTAACCTGGGAAATTCCAGCTTGTTATTTTTCAGAATAATTTCAGATGTTTTCCTCATAAGTAGGTGCAAGTAATTAAAGAATAGATTTAGAGGAACTTTATTATCTTTAACTAAATGCATCGATTTCCTTGGTGCGTGGGGACATAACCAGTCCCTGCAAGACTTTTAAGGCAGGGATTATGGTAGTACTCATCAGTGTCTTACGAATGTATTCATAGAAGCCATTTGTTCTACAGTTGATATCGGGGGAGTAGTGCTAGATGCTGGCTGTGCTCCTTTTTGGAAGACTCAATGAGAAACTGTAACTGCCAATCAAAAAATTCCGCTAACAGTTTTTAGCATGTTTGAAATTAAACTAACCACCGTTAACATGCTTGGGCCACTTAGGACAAATTTAAGCAACTGAGAATTGTGTACAGATCCTTGCTCTGCAGGAGGTCCATGCTGAAAACAGCTTCTCAAGCCCTGATCATTGACCTAATACATAACAGGAAAAGACAGACTGGTTGGAAAAAATTCACAGTTTAAGCCTGAAATGTGTGGCAGGGTCCCTGCTGGTCAAGATCCCTGATGTCATCATTAGCAGAAGTGGGAATTTCAGCAGCTGGTTTCAGGATTTAGTAGGTCAGAAAATCCATCTGTTCTGGTAAACTTTATTCAAGTGAATCATAGAATCACAGAATCATTAAAGCTGGAAAAGACCACTAAAATCATCTAGTCCAACCATCAGCCCATCACCACCATGCCCACTAAACACGTCCCTCAATGTCACATCTACACGTTTCTTGAACACCTCCATGGACAGTGACTCCACCACCTCGCTGGGCAGTCTGTTCCAGTGCCTTACCACTCTTTCTGGGAATAAATGTTTCCTAACATGCAACCTGAACCTCCTTAGTGCAACTTAAGGTCATTACCTCTTTTCCAGGGAAGAGAAGTCCTGAAAACATACTAAGCAGCTTCTCTCTTCCAGTTGACTCTTCCTAATACAATCACCAAGTCTCTAGTATTTGACTTAGTGACTGCATTCTAATTCTCCCTGGCATTACTTCTCCACATGCCAGTCAGGATAAAAGAGAGACGGGTGAAAAGGTCTGACTTGGCTAAGAGGTATCGGCCACTTCTGTTACCCTTCTGGCTCTTCTGTCTCTGCAGGGACCTCCAAAGCTCTGCTGTAGCCCTGACAGCAGGATTGCTCACACAGCCAACATGTCCTTGTTGATAACTACATGGATCTGATCTACAAGTTTACTCTCCCAGGCTGCTCAGCACAAGCTGCTCACTGTGTTGGCCACTTTCTCCTCAGACATCTGCCTGAATGACCCAGAGTGGGAAAAGTTACCTCTTCAAAAATTGTGTTGGGCATTTAAGCCTGGGGCAACTTTTTCACTCTGCTCAGCTGCAGGTAAAGCAATGTGTCTGACACACTGCAGATAGACATCATGGTCTGTTGGCCTCAAGTGTTTCTTTTTTGTTAAATGTCCAAAGACATTATCCATCCCTCTGCTGAATAAAGACATTTTCCCTAGAGACCTTCCCATTTCTGTAGGAACAACTCAGAAAAGATCTCTGACCAAAAAACCAGATCTAAATGACCCACGCCTTCTTGCACCAATGCAACATGGGTCTCAACTTCAGACTTTTGCATTTTGTGAGTGATAGCAGGTGGGGACCCCAGCTCTTGTCCACCATGGAAAACCATGGTGAGGATTAGCACCTGACTGCAGCAAGCAGTAGGAAAAGCAGAGTCAGAGGCTATGGTGAGGCAGGTTCCTACAAGAGGTAGGACTTCGTTTCACCACCAGCGTGGGAAGGAGCTCCATGATGTTGCATACACAAAATGTATGTAACAAACCCTGGAGGTTTCAAAGCCAGGTTGGATGGGACCCTGGGCAGTCTGGTCAGATCTAGAGGGCAGCAGCCCTGCCCACAGTAGGGAGCTGGAACTGGGTGGGCTTAAAGGTTCCTTCAAACCCAAACATTCCATGATTCTGCAATTGTATGTGAACTTGCCATTAGAAGAGTCAACTTTAAAAAATAGAGAGTTTCAACTGCTGCAGAGCGTCCAGAGCTGCTACTGCAGGCCAGCAGCAGGATTGCTATTTGCCCTTATTATTGCAACGAGAAAAGTAGGAAGGTCACATTTGAAACTGTAGCTGATATTTCACTCTGTCAACACGGTGTATTTAGCTAAAACGTTGATGGCTGACCTTCCCTCCACAGCAGCAGGGGCTGCAGTTCACAGTGCGAAGCTGCGGCAGTTCCTGAAGTAAACAGGCTGACATGCGTCCATGAGGGGACACACTGTAGTTTCAGCAGGAGTTTGTGTGGTCCAAAGCACCCAAAAGGGCCAGCACAAAGACAGCTGGCATAGAAGTCAAGGCTTTCCCTGAAGAGGGGTCTGGTGCAGTGCCTGCAGGTGGGGCACAGGTGTCCCTTATTTTTGAGGAAGGCTCTGGGTGGGGTGCTTCACGCACTGCCTAAGCTCATCATGAAACAAATGCTAAAGATGCTGGGATTCCACAGGTGTCCCTGGGTGCTCCCACCTGCTGTGGTGCCAGCACCTGTTCCCATGCCCTGTGACTGTGGCCAGTGGAAGGCAAAAAGCAAAACCGTATGGGTGAGTTAATGCAGACACAAACAAAGCTCTTCATAGGGAACCCAGGAGGAACTGGCAGGCAGTTGCAGCCACAAGGACACCAGTTGTGTCTCTGTGTGTGCAAAAGTCTGTTTTATCATAGATGGCTGAACAAAAGTGCAGGTGGCTGCATGGGGTGATGCTGAGTGTTGTATGAACCCAGGGATAAGGTGTTGCAGGGACTGCCTTTAAGTGATGCAGTCTGACCAGTGAGGCCTCCTAAGGAAACAGTGGGATTCCTTTGCTTCGTATCATGCAGTTATTTCCCTTTTTACGTCTTACTGAACTCTCAGTATATAACTAGCATTTTTTTCTTGCCTGCTTCCTGGGTACCAGATGTAGAGGATACTCACTGCAGCCCTGAGCTGCCCCTGTCCTGGCAGCACTTGGCCCCACACTGTTGTTACTCAAAGCATGGTATTCCCATTTAAAGAGAGAGCTGGTTGGTACTCACAGTGTGCTTTATCTCAGACACTGTCAGTGTAGTAGGTTTTCCACATAATATTCTCAGCTCTGATATAAATAAATAAATAAAAAGAAGGGAATTAAAGTTTAGGTCAAGAACTACTGACACACACTTGACTGGCAGCAGGGAAGGAGTTTCATAAGCAGGAGGAAGTGAAATCTGACTGGTTTCAATGAAACGTACATCTGAGAGTTCACCTGCAAGTGAAGGAGAGCTCCTGCAGCACAGAGCTGAGCCAGAAGGGCTCGAGGCTCTCAATATGCTGCAGAAGTCAGTGGCCACCTAACTGGGCTTTGAAAAATCCAGCAGGCTTTCCCTTTTTTCTGAGAAAAAAAATAAGCCAGCTGGGCAATAAGTCATTTAAAAAT
>PPHD01022764.1:2339-12718 GCA_002909625.1 Bambusicola thoracicus | reverse complement strand
AAACCATCTCATCATGGATCATGCAGGGCCTATTGTGTTCCCTATCTACCAGCACAGGGGGCTGCATTCCCAGGGAGTAACAAGTCTTACTATTAAAGACTGAGGCAAAGAAGGCATTAAGTACCTCAGCCTTATCCTGATCCCTGGTCACCAAGCTGCCCTCGGCATCCAACAAGGGATGGAGATTCTCCCTAGCCCTCCTCTTGCTGTTGATGTATTTCTAGAAATATTTATTGTTGTCCTTTACCTTCATGGCCAAGTTCACTTCTAGCTGGGCATTGTCTTCTCTAATTTTTTCCCTTCACAGCTTCACTGCGTACCTGTAATCATCATCAGTAGCTTGCCCACTCTTCCACAGACCACAGACTTTCCTTTTGTTCCTGAGTTCCAGCCAAAGCTCTCTGTTCAGCCATTCTGGCCTCCTTGCCCATTGGCTCCTGTTCTGTGACTTGGGGATGGTCAGCTTCTGCACCTTTGAAATTACTTCCTTGAAGTATTCCCAGCCTTCCTGGGCTCCCACGCTCTCCAAAACTACCTCCCTAGGAACCCTCTCAACCATGGTCCTAAAGAGGTTAAAGTCTGCCCTCCGGAAGTCAAGGTGGTAGTTCTGCTGACTTTCACTTTCAAGGAGATTACTGTGTTTTCCTCTATTCTTGCTAGGTCACTGATATCAGGATTTGATTCAGCCTGTTAATGAACCGGAACAGGCTGCCCAGGGAGGTTGTGGATTCTCCTTCTCTGGAGACATTCAAGTCCCGCTTGGATGGCTACTTGTGTGGCCTGCTGTAGACGGCCTGCTGTGCAGGGGAGTGGACTCGATGACCTCTGGATGTCCCTTCCAACCGCTACAATTCTGTGATTCTGTGTTTCTGTGATCCCATAGGAGGACAGGGCATGAGGCCCCACCATTCAGGAGAAGAGGGTAAAACATACTCACACCCTGTCCTCTTCTGGGATTCTTTCTGCCCTGCTGCCTGCCTTACATCAGCAGTGGATAGCAACAAAGACAGCAGTAAAGATACAGGCCTCTGAAATTACCTTCTGATCATCTACTCAGAAGTGCTGGCCATGACAATCATTACTCACTGGAACAGGATAAAGCATCCTGTAAACTCTTCCTAAATCCACTCTGTGAGGCCTTCTATCCTCTACGCTGTCTTTGAATATTGCCATGATTACTGATTCCAACTTTAAACCACACACACACACACACACACACAAAGACTTAACTCTTAAATTCCTAATCAAACACTTTTCAGACAAGATGTAGTTTACAGTATAATTTAGGTTTGTATGCAAAGTGAAAAAAAAAATCTTTTCATGCACTGGATAGCTAAATCCAGACATGTAACACTCAGAAATCACATTTTTTTGGCAGAAAGTTATAAGTACAATTCTGGACTTTTATTAATTTTATTTTTGCCTTGTATTGGTTTGTATTGGTACCCTGGAAGGAAAAATTTCCAGGGAAGTAAGATAGATATCATTTAGTATTAAGTACTGCATTATCTTCTTCTAATCCATGCTTAGTATATTAGCTATTGCAAATCTTTCTTGCAAGATAAGCCAAGCCATGTTAGCAAAGCAACTAAACTGTGCGTGCTAATGCTTATTGTCAATTGAGAGTGGCATGGCAACCTGAAGCAATCTGAAGAAAGATGTTTCCAGGAAGAGGAGGATCCTTATTTAAATCATTAAATCTTTAATCCCATAGCTTCTTCCATTCTCTACTATCAAAGAGAATTAATGAACTAGTAGTACAGGCTTTGGCTTCCATTCTAAAATAAAATCCATTTAGAAAATGAAGTACCAGTGTCAGTGGAGACCAAGAGATTGGTAATAATGTGGTATAATAAAAGGAGCACAAACCTGAAATGTAGGAGCCATTAAATTTGTTTCCCAAATTAGGAAGTATGCTGGCCCTACACATTAATCTTCCCACAGCTTTCATTCCAGCTGTCTATAAAACAGAGATGATAATATCCATCTGAGAAAGGTATTCTGAGGACTGACAGGCTGATAGTTCATACTGCTGTAGAATGAACATGACTACTTACAGGCTGTATGAGCTATAGAAACCTGAGTCAATAAAAATAATTAATTCTTGGTTTTTCAGATATTATATCCATGTATCTTACATAATTTTCACAAGCAGAACATGAATATTTGTGATTGTTTTGAAATTTCTTTACAACATATTAACGTAAAAGTTATGTTACATTAGTGGAAATATTGCATTTCTTCCTTCTTCCTACAAGTTTGTTTAAAATATATTTTTAACTATCAAAATTTTTGTTAAATATTTCTAAAACTGTATTAATCATACCCTAAAGACACTTTCTCACTTGTTTTTTACACGACCTAAACGGAAGTTAGGATAGGTACACTTTTTTTTTTCAATGGACTAGGAAAATAACTAGAAATAAATTTCACACAAAAAATAATGTAATTTGGGAAAAATTACCTTTTGACTCTTTCTACACTGATTCCAATTAAAAACTTCAGCTGGTCCAGGAATCTCATCATCTCTGTATCTCATCACTACATCCTATCCTGGATCCTACCTGAAACACATCTACTCTCTGTTTATTTGCAAAGCAAAGCCCTTACGGAAATGTGGATACAAGTTATTTGTTTTTAGTTCTGAAATTACCTGTTTCTTAGGAAAAAAATGAAAAAAAGGTTTTGAGATAAGCAAAGGAAGATTAGAATTGGTGCTAGCAGACTTTCTGCTCTCAATGCATGCAATGTCCAGATAATTTTCTATAAAGCCTTTGCAGAAAGGGACAGAGGAACAGATAAGTTAATACAGGATTGTGTTCATTACTAAAGCTCAGCAGAATTTCAAGGATGGAACTGGACTTTGTGGAGAGCAGGGTCTCTGCTTTGCTGCCTGCTGCAAAATGCTCCACAGCGATGGGCCCAAGCATGGCTTAAGAGTACAGAAAATCTTGATTTCCCTCTGATCAGCTCAAACGTACATAACACATGTGAGGTTGGAAGGGAGTTTATTCTAGTTTATTCCCATTGTCTCTTATCCTCCCATCTTGTACCAAAGTAGCAGTTAGCTCTGTCAGTTATGATTTGTGTGGACAAAAAGTTATATATGTCTTACCATCTCAACTTCTTCAGGACCTGTTCTTGGGTCTTTGGCTATAAAACCTTGATACCTGCTGACCTGCTCTATAATAACTGCCTAGTACTGTGTGTCCTTGGAGTCCATTTCCTTCTCACATCCTAGTTTATAAACACTTTGGGGCACAGAATGTCTTCTTGTTCTCTGTACAGAGTTCGATACAAAGAAATGCTGGCCCATTCGTGAAATCTGGAGTACTACAGTTAATAAATAATAATAGTTTCTCAGTCTTTGGGAATATCTTAGACTAAATAATTGCTAGGCATTCTCATTTACTGAGAAGGAAGTATGCAAGTACTTAGATATTGCACGTGGTCCTGTCATAACTATATTTTCTCAAGACTTTAGAAGACGTTCATCAGCAAATAAACCATTGTAATAAAGAAAGCATAAAGCATTCCTTACCATTAAAGGGCAACATGAAAGCCAAAAGTTCCTTTGAAAAATATGATTTATTCTTACCTATCTGTTTTTGTTGTTGCAGGGATTTTGCTTGTTTTTTAGAATGTGGAGGCATTTCTATTTAATAAGACACTACAGGATGAAAATACGGAAACATTCTACTCATTGAAAATAATTAGAAAGCAGGAACCTCACTTGCGTACAGCGAAATACTCTCTGGAATCGCAGTCTTCTTTCCTGACCACACAAAAAAAAAAGCCCTCAGAAGCCAGCATACTAATTTAGAGCCTAGTGGTAAGGAGTGTGACCAGCCCTTTTTTGTTCACTGATGATAATGCAATGACAGAATTGATGACAGAACTACAGGTATACATTGTCTTTCATGAAGTAAAATTTTCTGTCAAGTAGGTTGGTCAATTTGGCTAATAGCAGGTGGTTACAAGAAAGCTAGAGTGAAAATAACAAAGCTTTACAGAAGAACAACAGTCTTCATGGTGAGGATCACTGTTTTCCTGTTGCCTTTCAAATGTTGGGAATGAGAAACAGTTTCTGCTTCAGCTTCTGGCTCCAGAAGGGCATCACTTTACCCATTAAAATGCCAATTTGTGTTTCCTGGATCTCAGGTGATCAATTCTAGAGGTGCTGGAACATAAGAGATACTCAGCTATCAAAATCCTCAAGAGGATGTGTGGGTAGTTGAGTGGACTGCAGTCTTACTGTTTTCAGCCTGTTTTCCCTGTACACATTTTTTTTTGAAGCACAACCACAACATGAGGAAATCTTTTCATTTGGATAAAGTACACTCCATTAGATCCCTCATTTTGTTTGTGCACATGCATATACACACACAGAGGCACAGAGGATGCCCTGTCAAAATAAAGTCTTCTACTCACCCTGCTTTAAGAAGACATACAAAGAACAAATAAAACTTTTCAGTGTGGTTACGATTTTGCAGTTGAAGTTCTAATAAATCTCTGTCACGAAAACTTTCCATGACTCTCTTCTAATAGCAAAACAACACATCTGAGAATTTAAACAAATAATAAGCTGACAGTATGAATTGATTTGATGCTTTTTAAAATCCAATTGACCTTCGTCAAGGCAAAGGCAAAGGATCAACACTTCACATTTTGCTCAAAATAAAGAAAATATAATTTAGCAGTTTTCATCCAACCATAGTTAGCTCCAGCTCCACAGTTGTTCTTTCCAGATTCAAACAATTTGCAGTCCTCACATGCATTAGAAAGCTTCCTGATAGACCTGCAACTAAGTGGTTATGGTCAGATCTCACATCTAATTGTTGGCATGTTCCCCTTGGGGAAAAAAATCCATCACAAAAATTTAGTATTAAAACATTGGCAACATTACACTTAAAAACTTTCAAACAAACTGATTGTTGAATAGACATGACATTACAGTCAACATGTTCCGTAGATCTATGATTCTTTTGTTAATAGAAGGAAATACCAAAAATCTCAGAGAATTTAGTGCTTTGAGATTACAGCCACATACAGTGTTTCAAGCAGCTTAGATATTTATCTGCTTGCCCATAAAATCAGAACTGGCAGAGTAGTGTTTGAACTTAAAAAGTTGCTCTGAGTTAGAGTGAATTCTGAAAAGGACTGAAATGTCTAAAAAATGCCTGTTGAGAAACAGGATGTATTATTTGGTGTGCAACATAACACTAGGGTTACACCACAGCTGCTGCACTATGCAGTTAACTGTGAACAGATGAACTACTGACATGTAGAATACTCTCAGGCTCCAAAAATCACGACTAATATTCCCTTAACACTCCTATCATACACAAAATTCATCTCTTTGACCAGTGGGCTCAGAATTGTGCACAGGGTTCCAAATAATATGCTAGCACTACTTTATATAATAGTGTTAATATCACTATTGCGTACAAAATTATCATCACATTGGTACCCTTCATGTCTGTTTCATGCTGGTGATTTGCAATTGTCCTGCAGTAAAGAATCACATCTACTTCAGCTTGTATTCCCCTACTATATGTAGGTCGCACTGAATGTAATGCCTCCTATTTATTTCCATGGAAACTACAGCAGATACAAAAAGAGCAGTAACACTGTTTCATAGTGAAAATTCTCAGCTGAAAAATATTCCAGCAGTTACCACTACTAGCTGTGCACTTCCACCAGCAAACAACAAGAGTCTGCATATTGCATTCATAACAGTCTGTACCAGAGGAGGTGAACCACCGTTGCTGCCACCACTGCTGAAATGCATGACCCGCTGACTCACTGTGCTCACATCCACTGCTTGGTCTCCAGAAATGTTTGGCAAGCATCATTTTTCTGCATGGAAGAATTCAGTGACACACCTTTGCTTCATTAATGCTTCCACATCAGACACCATTCTGTCAGACTGCCCCTCTGCTGCCACATCAGCATCTGTCACGCAGCAACATGTAGTGGGACACTGGTGGGAAGGTTCCACCTCTACTGCCATTCCACCAATATTTGTCTCTGACAGTGTGGGCCAACAGAATAAAATAGGAGGCATTACTTTTGGAATAGCCCTTATATGTAACTGATCAACTTCTAGCAGAAATTCTTTTACTATTAGTATCTTGATACATAATTTTGTGTTGGTGAATCATACACACAAAGATCTATTAAGTCATTTCATGTATTAAAAATAGTCCATTTATTTAACTGCATGTGATACTTCATTCGTTCAAATCCTAACTTGGTGTAATGAAGATGTTGTATTAGCATTTTTTCTGCCATAGTCATAATGAAAATCATACTGAAGATTAGTGTCAAGACACATTATTTTAAAAAATTATTATTTCTCCTTTATTTTTCTTCATACTTAAACCACTTTTTTTTGTTGTTGTTGTTGTTCTCTTTGTGTGTGCGTGCGTGTTTGTTACTGTATGAAATACTTCCTTTGAGTTGGATAGATACTGCCTTTCTTTTTCTGGGCTAGCAGATAATTGGTTGAAGTAGTACCAGACGGATAAATTTTATCTTATTTTTAAATATCTGATCTTTAATTGCAGTACTGAAATCTAACTAACAGTTGACAAAATCAAAACACATTGAGTACATGAGATATAACAGAACCCGTGTTGTGGCACAGAAGGTATTGCTGATGTCTAGAGGTCTCTTGCAGATTCATTTTCAGGGATTCCTTGCTTACCCTACTTCAAAACACTTTTAAGCAGAGAAGCAAACTTTATTTTCATGCCATGTTACTGTTTCGAAACCCCATTGTATCTTTTGGCAAACTATCTATTACAGCCCACAATAATACTGCTTTAGAAGAAAGTACTCTAAAAAGAATCCGTTATATCAATTTCTTTTAGGCTAACTCTGTCACAGTCTGAACAATAATGAGTAGAAACTCATTATTTCCTATGCTGGCAAAAAAATTATTAACTGCACTTAGTGAACTGCTCTCCACTGGAAAATAAGCATTTGCAGGTTATTTGAATGTAGGTTAACAGAAGAAAAAAATATTAAGTGTTATTAGTAGAAGCTGCCAAAGGTTAGTCTCACTGATGGTTTCAAGATGGTTTTAACTGTAACATTACACAATAGATGAGAATTTCACTGGATTATGAATCTTATTAAGTGATCTATCTTCTTACTCTTTAGAATTTCAGAGCTTCATTTTGATTGTAGCGCACAATAACATTTTTATCCATGACGGAAGTCCATTCATGTTCTATTCTATAAGGAATATATTGCTTACATGATTAGATTTTCTTTTTCCCATTCTTGTATACACTTTTCATACCCCTTACTTTTCTCTTTTTTTTGAAACTCGTGAAGTCTGCCTATAAATGAAGGCCAGATGATGGTCCAACAACTCATATGCCTTTGACACATCAGCTGGATGGCAATCCAAAAATCTAAACAATTTCCAACAGTAACACCTGTTCAAAGTGTATTGTATGTCAAGGTTAAAATTAAAATACAAGAGGGACAGTACAATGCCTTTAGTCCTTCAGAAAAAAAAACCAACAAAAACCCATGAAATCAATCTTTACTGAATTTAGCGTTATTAACTTAAGAATAAAAGCTAATCATAGTTTCCCCTAAACTGTATATAAATAGTATATTCAATAATAATATTAACAATAAAAACCTATGAGGGATAAAAGCAGTAATTCCATTCATTCTTTCTACAGTAGTTGCTTGGAGGCCACTTGAGACAAATATAAGATCACAGAATTAATGGAATTTTTTGCCCCCAAACATGATCTTACTTTATTTACAATGAAGACAAGGAAAAAGCGTCTTTCTCAAACACTGATGAAATATCACATTTGTACAACAAAATGGGTTCTTGCGCAGGAAATATCTATGTGTACAACAAATGAATGGTCATTCCCCTAGAAGCTATTAAAACTTGACACGCATTTATTCCACCCTTCATAAATCATGAAGTGATTTCAGATCACCCTTCATAAGGTGATGATGTTCAGCATGAAGATAGGTGTGTGCATACACCATTCTGTGGTACTGAAACTTGAGAAATATTACATCCACCACTTCACAGTCATCCCTAGCGATGACTCATTTTGTATCAGACCTTTCCTGCCCATAATATTTCCAGATTTTCAGGATTTGTCATTAGTCTTGTAATATTTTATGTTTTCCTAAAATCTCACGCTCTCAGTTCTATATCATTAGTGTGTTGTCTATTACAAAGAATAGGTTGAGAATAGGGCTTCACACATGTCATATCACCAGAAACATAGAAAAGGTGGCTGATGGGATCTCTGAAGGTCATTTAGTCCACTCAGAGGGTCAGTGCACTGATCTGGTCAGTGTGGTGTTGCCTAGATGAGTTTCGCAATTCTACAACACTGGAGATCCAAAACATCTCTGGGCAATCATTCAACTTCTGTAACACTCCCTAATGAATTATTTTTCCTAATATCTAAATCTCCCAAGCCACACCTTTGTGGCCATTGTTCCTTGTTATTACTACCTGGTACTTTAAAGAGAGACCTGGAGAATTGATCATAGCCAACACAGATTCACAAGGAGAAGATCTGTCTTGAAGTAACTTGCTTTCCTTTTATGATAAGGTTACCCATCTAGATGACCAAGGGAAGCCAGTAGCTGTAGCATTTTTGGATTTCAGAAAAGTTTTCAGTAACATTTCTCCTTCAAGAAAAGAAAAAATGTCCAACATATAACTAGATAGAAACATAATGTCATGGGTAAGAAATTGGCTGACAGATCAGGCTCGAGGGGTAAGGGTAAATGGGTAACATCAGACTGGCAGCCACTTACTGGTGGGGTTTCTCCAAGGCTCTGTTTTGGGGCTAATTCTCTTCAGAGCTTTCACATACGATCTGGATGCAGAACTCTTATGCATACTAAGTAACTTTGTGTAGGAAAGTAAATTAGGAAGAGCTGTTGATTCTCTCTGCATAAAGTTCAACAACAGCAAAAGAAGATTCTGCACCTGGGATGGGGCAACTCTGGCATACATACTGACAGGAGGATGAGAGGCTGGAGAACAGTCCTGTGGAAAGGGATCTTGGGTTCCGGGGTGAAAAGGGATTCTTGGGTTGATGGCAAGTTGAACGTAAGTCAGCAGTTTGGGTGCCGAAATATAACATAAAACTATTAGACAGTGTCCAAAGCAGGGGTATGAAGATGGTGAAGGATCTGGAGGGGCAAGATGTGTGAGGAGCAGCTGAGGTCCCAGTGTTTGCTCAGTGCAGAGCTGAGCAGAGCTGAGAGAAGGCCTCATGGCAGCTGCAGCTCCTCACAGGGAGCAGACGGCAGCGCTGAGCTCTGCTCTGTGTGACAGCAACAGGGCCTGAGGGAACCTTGGGTGGGGGTTAGAAACAGGGTCTTCACTAGAGGGCGGTGGGCACTGAACAGGCTTCCCAGGATGTTTGGACAACACTCTCAAACATAGGATTCAGATTTTGGGCGGTCCTGTGAGGATCCAGGAGATAGACATCATGATCCTTGTGGGTCCCTTCCAACTCGGGATATTCTGTGATTCTTTCATTCTAACACCACAGTGTCATCATCATTTTATGGTCTTATCAAATATTTGCATATTGCTACTACATCTTCCATTAGTGTCTTTCTCACCTGGCTAACTTAGCCCCGCTTCCTCAAACACTGTTCAGAGGACATTTTCCCATGCTTCAGACCACTCTGGTAGCCCTCGTTCTATCCACACTCTCCACTTACCATGTGAACTGGAAGTCCAAAACTGCACAAAGTATTCCAAATGTAGCCTCCCTGGCACTGAGCTGACAGAAATTAACTCAGAAGTTGCCAGCCAAAATCCTCCCATGGCATCCCTGAATTGTTGCATCTACAATAGGAATGCACTGCTGCTCCACACTCATCCTGGCACAATCTCACTCATGAGCAAGATCAGCAGTCAGATACATAGTGTCAAGGCTGAAGACACGAACGGGGTTACTTTTCTACAAGTGTGTAACTGTGCACATCTCTTTACTGACCCTTAGGAGATTTTCCCTCAAATTTATGAAAGTCTTACTGTATCAGTTCTGCCATTTTTCATGTCAGCCATATCCCCTGGTTACTATCAGACACACATTTCCTGAGGTTACACTCTATTTTTATAAAATTTGGGAGCAGCATTATGTTTTGCCTTTCCATCAGCCATATTCGCAATTGCCACTATTCTTAAAAAATGACGGTGGGCTCAGCAATAAATGGCCAGCTCTTTCAGAACTTCTACATGAATCCTTTCAGCATTATGGATCTGGGTATTACAACTTTGCTATGCAGACCACAGCCTGCTTCTCCCCTGCTGTTTTCTGCCTGTCTCTGTCTGAAAGTGAGCCAGTGCATCAAAAAAA
>PPHD01022763.1:0-12719 GCA_002909625.1 Bambusicola thoracicus | reverse complement strand
TTTTTTTTTTTTTTTTTCCTATCCAGGTCTGATCGTGGACATGGCTGGAGACTACAGAGCAGGCTTCTACATGGCAGGAGCCACTCTTGTCCTAGCAGCTGTATTTTTAGTTGTTTTAGATCAATTTCAACAGAGGAGTGAAAGAAGAAGCCAGACTAATACTAAATTGGAAAAGTCATCATTACCTTACACCTCCTTC
Source organism: Bambusicola thoracicus (assembly GCA_002909625.1). Taxonomy (NCBI): domain Eukaryota; kingdom Metazoa; phylum Chordata; class Aves; order Galliformes; family Phasianidae; genus Bambusicola; species Bambusicola thoracicus. The sequence goes on along the minus strand of PPHD01022763.1, from coordinate 12,520 downwards.
CATTTTTTGAAACTTCAGAAAAGAAGGTACCAAGACCATGATGTAGTGGTGTGACTACTGCGGACATCATGCAACTTAGAGTTATGGAAGTGCTTTGTTTTCTTGAAAGTCAATATTAGTAGGATTTTTTAAATGATGAGTGTTTTGAGTAGGAGTGTTTAAAACAGGGGAAGAAAGTCACTAGTTCACAAGCAAACAATACCTATAACCACTGTTACAATGTTATTTTGACGTTGCAATTGCATTTTGACTTCACGAGTCTTCAACACAGCCCCACAAGGCTGTGATAGGGAAGCTGTGATCTAAATAATTACCACAAAGAATGTATGCAGCAGAAAGAAACCTTCCCCTCGAAATACAGACCACAGCCACCACCTTCAAATAGAAAAAGACATCAGCTCACAGATGTTTAGCCTGGAGAAGCAGTATTCAGAATGATGATAGAGCAGACTAGATATAAAATCAAGAGTACATGAATTTAGCTTTGAGATAATGGTTTACCTTTAATCTTCAGAGCAGGCATGGAATCCAAATAAACCTTGTAAATGGAGAAAATTACATCAATAATATAATTCAGCAAAGAGAAATCCAGTCCTAAGTATCAGAAGCAGAAAGAAAAGTGCACTTTTGTAAAATGGAGAAGGACTGACAATTAACAGTAGAAGACCTAAGGTTACGGTGGACTTCAAACTAAGTAAGACTCTCAGATGTAACAGTATATTAAAACTATTAAGTATCTCTTTGTGCAATAGTGTGATAGATGAGAGAACAATGCTTGCAAGGCTTTAACTAGAAGGGGCTCATAAAATGTAAAGACTGAAGTGTAGCAAGAATGATAAAGGTTAAAAATAAAATGCCAAGAGAAAAAGTCTGTCCAATTTAGAAAACAAAATGTTATAATGAAAATGAAGACAATCTTCAAATCTGTAATAGGTTGAAATAAAGTAGGCAAAATTATTTCCTTTTCTTGTATAGACAATTGTAAATTGATATAAAGGGTGGTTTAGGTTAGATATTAGGAGGAAGTTTTTCACACAGAGGGTGGTGACACACTGGAACAGGTTGCCCAAGGAGGCTGTGGATGCCCCCATCCCTGGAGCCATTCAAGGCCAGGCTGGATGTGGCTCTGGGCAGCCTGGTCTGGTGGTTGGCGACCCTGCATACAGCAGGGGGGTTGAAACTCAATGATCATTGCGGTCCTTTTCAACCCAGGCCATTCTATGATTCTATGGTATGATTCTATAATTTACAGCAAGGCAGGGACAACTCATGGGAAAAAGACTTTCTAATTCTAGACAGCTTATCATAGAAATAGACCATAGGAGACTACAGAAACAGAGAGATATCAGAGAGTAGACGAGACTTGAGAATCTAACTATACACAGTTCTACCTCTGAATTGATTAGTTTTACCTTTCAGTTATCCTAAGGCTCTTGAAGAAAGAAAACACTTGATTTATTAGATTAAGAAGAATCTGTACCCAAATCACATTTTTTTGTAGTTCTATTTTATCTGGGAAAGAGACAGAAGAAAAGAGAGGAAGAACTGGATCACATTAAGGAAAAAATAAACAGTGAAAAGGAAAAAATATAGGACTTAGGAACATTCAAGCTACTCTACATTTACACCTGTCTCATTTACGAACTTCAGAATGTTTTTCCATTCAAACATTTTATCTGTGTAGCCAAGTCTAACATCAGTTGCTTATCTAAAAGAATTATTTTGTGTTCCACGAAAATTAACTCAAAAATGTAATTTAATTTACAGGAAATTAGTTCAGCTACTCATAAACCAACTATCTGCAAGGGCTTAATTACAGAGCACGTAGTGGAAGGAATGCAATCTGCGGTGTGAGGTCTGTAGAAAGGACTAGGAATTTCCAGAAAAATAATGTGTCAATTATGTTAGTTGTGGCAATTTAAAACTTAGATTTCTGTATGATTTATTATTATTATTATTGTCACTGCAGTGTTTTGATATTCAAAAGAACCCTTCATTTTTATTTCTTTTCATTTGAAACACAGGGGCATTGTTGGAGAGGAAAAATAATGGGGAGACATTTAATATAGGACATTTTCTTTCTATTATAATTCAGTATTTTCTATTAAAGTTTTGTGTTTTACTTACAGTTCCTGTCATTGATTTCTGTGTTTGGGTGCATCCTGAGATCTGCCAGTGGCAGTGCAGAAGGCTGGGTATGGCAGCCATCAGAGGAAGGAAAGTGATTTTCCCCCCTTACTCAGCACTGGTGCAACCATTTTGTGGGCACCCAGTACTGTAAAGAAACAGACAAGCATGACTGAGTTCAGCTTGGGGCTACAGGGGGGCTGTGGGACACTTCAGGCATGGAGCGGGGTGGCTCTGGGGGCAGCCCCTCAGCAACCCAGCAGCAACCCCAGCACCGGCAACAGGGTACATAGGAGGTACAGCTGGGCTCTGCACTGGGTGCATGGTGGGAGGCGAGAAGAATAGAATGAGCTGAGAGTGAAATGCTCAAGCTGGAGGTGAGTAAAGACTCTTCCCATCAGGACAGCTTGGCCATGGAGCCAGGGCCCAGGCAGGTTGGACTGGTTCTGGCCTAAGAGCTCTCTTGCTCCAGCAGTGTGAGGCCCCGAGCAGCCCAGTCTGAGCGTGAAAAGTCCTGCTCCAGGCAGGGCTGGACTGGAGACTCCCACGTGGGCTCAGCAGGAGCAGCAGGGCTCTGGGATACTGTGAAGGGAGAAATGAAGTCATCCTAAAATTATGGAATCACACTTATCAGCAGAATGAAAAAGGAAGTCGTTATTTTTAAAAGGTCAGGCATATTATTTTCAGTTAGACGAGAAGCATTCATTTCATGTCTATCATAAAGATTCATCAGAGTGTCCTAGGTTATCCACAGGCTGCTGGCTTAGAGAAATGGCCAGGCTTGCATGGGGCTTCCTCTTACGTCATTTTCTCCTGAAATATAGTATTTAAAAAGGTAACACTTGTAGAATTCACATATAAACTCCACTTCTTCTCATAAACTACAACATCACTTGTAGACTCCACACTTGTAGAATTCACGTATAAACTCCTTTGCCTTTCCACTCACAGAGTTAGCAACGCCACTTCAGAGAAATAGGGTTTAGTAAAAGAAATGAGATCAGAACCAGGACATGGTGCTTCACCTTCCCAACCACCCGATTTTTCAATAGAAGCATTGTGTATTTACATACCAGATGGCACCACTGATCTATGACAAGGTTTTTCTCCCCCATCCCTTTGTTATACTATTAACAAGAAGTTCTTTCAGAACACAAAACTACTCAATCAGTTGACGTTTCCTCCTCATCACTGCTTGAGGCAAAGAGAGGGCAGAGACACACTGGTTTTGGTATCACATGGGTTTTCTGTATGTGTCAGCTTCAGCTCTGAAAGAACAAACAGTAGTCTTCAGTTAGCATTGATCACAGAATGTAAAGCTTTTTCTCAGGAAAACACATGGCTCGATAAGGTATTCTGTGACATTTTCAATGTATTACACAAGAGCTGGCATGTATCTTCAGGAATTTATTGGACTCTGATAGTGTACACTTACAGTTTTACACACATGAGTATCTACAGAAAGTTTCCCTATATCTCATTCACCTTTGAAACTCCTACTAGATTCATCTAGGATTATGTAAAAGAAACACTGAAGCATTTATCTAAATAGACAGATTTATGCTCCTCACTGTTTTTTCTCTTCTTCCCTTTGCTTTTCTTACTCTAGAAAAAAAGGTTGTATCAGACTTTGGTCTTAAGTTGTCAAGCAAAAAAATCAAAGTAACAAAAAGGCTGAGGTTGGCAGGGACCTCTGGGTCCATCTGGTCCAACCCTTGCTCAAGCAGGGACTTCCGGAGCAGGGTGCCCAGGACCATGTCCTGACAGCTTTGAAGATCTCCCAGGAGGAGACTCCACAGCCCCTGGGCAGCTTGTGCCAGCTCCAGCACATGCACAGCACAGAATGCTGCCTGGTGTTCAGAGGGACGTTCCTGCATTCCAGTTGGTGCCCACTGCCTCTGGTCCTGGCACTGGGCACCACTGGGGAGAGCTGTCCAAACAAAGATTGCGTTGAGGCAAGGTAAGATTTTTACCATGGTTGGGAAAAGCTGTGTGATTTATAAACAGATGGAATGGTCTAGCTCTTCCCAGCCCTGAGCTCACTAAAAATGTTGATGTTAAGACTTTTCAGCTGATTAGCTAAAGAAATAGATGCTGACCGCTGGCACTATCCTTTTCTCCTCAGTTCTGCCATTTTTCATCTGAATCTTGAGCCAATGTCACAGCTTCAAATGTAACCAGACTACTCCAAACTTAAACAAAAAGTCTTCTGAGGGACAGAGACGCTCAAATTAATGTTTCGTGGAGAGAAACGTCAAAGAGAACATGGTCCTTCGTGGTCCTTGTATCTTTTTTTTTCCTTTGTCAGTAACTAATGCTTCTGACCCATCACAGAACCCAGAGCTCTGGATCAATTACAGTCTGATGTTTCTTGCCTGATGTTGTGAATGTGATTATTACCGCTTGTGTGTATGTGGGCACAATGACAATTCACACAAATCCACCGGAAAATGGGCTTCATTAGTTCTGAAGCCCACGGAACAGCCTCTTTGTTGCAGCATTTGCTAACCAGTACAGAATCAAACTACTTGCCATAATTTAAGACACTTCCGTCATGGCATAACTGCGTCCATCTTTGAGTTTTGCTCCAACACTGTTGGTCTCTACATGGTGTTACGGTGGCACAAAGAATGTGGATAAGCAAAGCTTAGTTAAGCACGTCCCAAAACTCTGTTTATGTGAGACCTCAGGCACAGAACAACCAACCCCAAATCAAAACGTGCTTTTATTTAGTATCAGGCTGCCCACTTCAGGAGCTCATGTTGATGGGCAGGCAGAGTGGTGCTGAGCCCCTTCTAGCAAGGTAGGTAATCTCATGAAGAAATAACAGATTTCTGAGATGCTTATTAGGAGAGAAGGATGCAGACTGTGAGAAAGAAGTTGTCTCCTGGCCCCTTTCATGCTAATTAATGCATTCAGAAGCTGTACTGAAAGGAATTTAAACTCGTGATAGTCATAAGAGAACAGATCAAAGAAGGAAAAAAGCAGAGCAAGTTAAGGAAAGGAAAGCTGTTCATGCCTTTAGTTAACAGACAGAGAACAGGTCTGAAGGAGGTAAGGCTTGCATTTTTTCATTCTACCTAAACCCAAACTTTTCTATGTTGCTTAAAAATTATGTTCTAGAGGAGACTGAACAGACTCTTAGTGAAGTCTGAAAATGCTTTGATTCCTTGGATAGAATTTTCTTTGGCAAATTCATTGTTTTTTATGATCACTTTACCCCAACATGAGATAGTGATGAGTTGGATGCTATCAGATAGAATCTGTTGACCTGTTTATATGACAGAGATGTGATTACTTGTGGATTCTTCCTCTGTAATGTTCAGATTATTTTTAGTTGGATGATTATTCTCTTAAAACTGAGAATTAGGATTATAACTTCTCTGTGCTTGATGGCCAATGTAAGTTAGTGTAACCATCTGAAAACCAACAGACTTGTGACAGTTTGTGCTGACTGGCCCTCTGAACATTTACAGGGGGAAACAGAAATACAGAAACACATGTGTGTATGTACAATATTCTTTTTTCTTGCTTCCAAATATTTTTCCTTGTCCAGACAAATTGTCATTATTTTTTTTCTATATTCCTCTGAGATTTTGCTTCACAAATCTCTCTCTGGTTAGTGCCTAAAGTGACCATGTTAAATCACTGCCTGTTGCACTCACGTCGAACTGTTCACAGTTTGGAGTTTTGTGTTTTTGAGTTCTTAAATTGGGACAGTTGCAAATGCATATGAATCTGCTTAATTCTGAGAATAGCAAGTTGTGCTACCTCTCTAAAATGCACCCACTGAAACAAAAATTTGATAGTAATTATTACACCTTAAAGATAACAGATATTTCTATTACATCTTAAATATAACAGATATTTCTATTCTGTTCTAATATGTGGTTTTGGACAGGGGTAGGATCTCAAAATGCCCAGAAGAAGCCACTATCAAGATGGAAACTTCTTCAGAGGAAAAGGACGCACCTATTTCACAGCAGAAGAGTAAGCATAAAGCAAAACCTATTTTAGCATGTATGTAGAAAAAAACTTAAACTGAAAAGAAAATTTACAGAGTAGTACAAAAATAATAATGAAAAAATCAGGGCCGTACTAAGAAGAAATGCATTTTGGTTGCTTTGTGGTTCCCTGAAACGTTTGTCATGGAATAATCTAAAAGAGCAGTTGATAGTTAAGAATGATCAGAACTGTAGAATTCAATAGTCTGGAGCTTGATCTGATGCTCACAAGTCATATTAACCTTTATGATAACAGTACCAGGGTTGTTGAGGCTCATATGGAATTACATATTGGAGGTTGTAACAATGCAATCTTTCAGTAAGGTTTATGTCCCTTCGGAACCTCAAAGATACGATACTTCATTCTAAAGAATATCCTAAAGAATAATATCAGTGGTAACCCCAGGTAAATGGAAAATACCTCCTAACAGTAAATGGAGACATCAATATGAAACAAATGTGATTCTCATTAAATTATTCCTGAGTGAAACTCCAGTAAGTACCACATGTTCAGTTCAGAGTCCTCAGGTCACAAGAAAGAGTGCTCCATGAAACACTGAATCACAGAAAATGTGAGCAAGTAAATGTGAAAGGTCTCTGATGGGTGACATTCCCCACTCCTCGGTCCCAGTGGAAAAAACTGAGGGTAGTTACTTCGGAGAAACTGGGTACCCAACACACAGCAGTGTGCTGGGATGGATTTATCCCAACTCATATCATTCTTTGTTCTTTTTTTCCTGCCGACTTATCCCTCTGAGCATTTCCCAGACTCTTCTGTTCCTAAATGTGCAAAGAACACAGAAATGAGGAGCGAATGCTCAGTGCCTCAATGGGGAGCATATTAGCACTGAAAGAAGAGTTTCTTAAGACTAAGAAACTACAGTAACTTTGTCATTTTGCTTTCCTATATCCTAAGCAGTGGGGAAGATGTCTTACGGCACAGTGTGCAGAACCTATATTCCCTAAAATGACCCAGTGACATCAGTACTGTACCTACTGTGTCACAGAACAATAACTAAACAATTGTAGAACTATTTATGAAAAAGAATACTGAAGTTTCTTACTGAGTTTTTGAAACTGTGTAGTGTTTTATGAATAATTATAACAATTACGTCACCAGAATTTATTGCAGTGTGATGCAGCTGGGATACATTTCTCATTTCTCACTGCCTGGAGAAACTTAACAAACATGAGATGCCTCAGCAGGAGTGGCACCTATTTTACTTCTCGTTCCCTTCCAAAGCCATAATGCAGTTTGCTGAATTTACACACAGGGATATTTTAGAAGCACGGGTTGTTGGTAGACTATTATCTCCAAAGCTACAAATATTTCTCATTTTTACAATGTTTTAGATCTGGGCAGAGAATTTAGCTAACAGCGTAATCTACAGAGACTGGCTTAAGTTACTGATGCTTTATTTTCTGAGGCATACCCTGCTTCATCCCTCTCCCCAGTAAAGGGATAGGGATTTAAGCTCCTGATCTAACCATTCTTGCTCCCAAAAGAATTCACCCAGTTCTACTGCTACTTATATTATCTTATGTCCCACACAGAGCCCTGGGGATTGGGATCTTCATTTTGGTGCTGGCCATGTTGCTTATCTTTGGCTGCTGGTTTTACAAAAGGCGTAGCGGCTATAAAAGGCTACGGGTAAGCACGGTAGCTCACTTTCACACATACTATTATTCTGACAACACACTGTCATTATTTGCATTGCATTAATGCTGAGAACACTACAGCTGCCATTAGATGTCATTGTCTTGGGCATATTAACAGGTGAAAACATGGAATATAAAATGCTGTAGAACTTGCAAGTGGATCAGAGGAAAAATAAGCATAAGGAAGCGGAGCCAATTGCCCAACTTTTCACAAGATGCCAAAGGAAAAAACCTAATCTCTAGGAAGCATGTTTAAATCTACACATATTCTGTCAATTTTCATTTGAATAAAACAATATTTTTGCTGCTCAAAGGATTTACATCTAAGAACAGATGTGACGCGTAAGTCTGGGAAGCGAAGAAAAATGTCTGTTACAATTAACTGAATGAATGTTACACTTGTGTGATACAGAATACTTTTTTACAAAAGTTAAAAATGGTTTGCAAAAAAAGCAAGACAGATTTTCAGATTTACTTTCTAGAAACTACTTCTAAAAAATACTATTTCCTGCCTTCTTCAAAAATGCTTGAGAAATCAAATTAGATCTGTCCCGCAACATTCAGTGTTAGAATGTTTGAATCCTCGTCTTCGGCACTCTGCTCTTCTTGCTGTGAAATGGAGGCAGTTTTTAACCATGTAAAGTTAAGGTTCTGTGGGAGTACCTTTTAGTTTTCCTAATACTTCTAAAAAGATGTGATTGATTTGAATTAAAAACCATAACTCTCCTCAGGAAATCCATTTCCTCGCTGTTCTGATAACTGCCCTGCTACCTTCCCACTGACAGATCCAATTCATTTACAGAACACACAAAACTCAAGCTTTCATACAAACCAGAGCTCTTTTATGCTTTCTGTGCCACATCGCGGCACAACTTCTTTTTCAATTCCTTCTAACAGCAGACATTTTCTGGTTTTGAAAACCTTACATTTGTTAGGCTTTTTGGAAGGCTAATGGAACTGGTACAGAATGTACAGAAAGAAGTGGGAAATGGTAAAGAAAGGAGTTTGAGATTAAGAAAAGGAATGGGTAAAAGAAAAGGAGGTGGCCTCCAGATAGATAAGAAGGTGTCCATGCAGTAATTGCAGGCCGAAAAAAATGCAATCCTCATTTTTGCTGACAACACAACGTGGGACACAGGAAGGAGAGCAAATAGCGATGGGTAGATTGCTCTTCTTATTTACTGCTGTTGTGTCCAGCCCTAATCCCAGATCCTAACAAATACTGCATAAATACTAAGTCATAGATACATGTAGTGTGCCCCAGATTCATGTTCAGTTTTCCTTTGACTTCCTGCATATTTTTTTATGATCTCTCACAGAGCAAAGGTGTCGGTATGGACACCATACGAACTGTGGTAGGTGAGGGAGCAACACCAGACTGCAAAATGGTTCTGCAAGAATACAGGAACTTTAATTCTGTGGTAAGTTAAAGCTTGAGCTACATTTACTTTAAATACGCTAAGACACAGTGAGATAATCTTGGTAAATATTCACTTGATGGTTTCTTTCTTAGTTTGTGCTCTCTCGGCTGGGTCTGCAATAACTCTAACTCTTAAAAATACTTTTGCACATTTATAACTGTGAGAAGGGTTTGGTTTTTCTGTTTTGTTTTGTTTTTAGTGGAACCCTAATACTTCTAAAAAACCCTATGCTTTCACCCACCTTTATTCTTAAATTGTATCATCATTGTTCATGAGGTAACATATGAATGCTGAAATATACTGAATAAACACGCGGCTCTAATAGATATTCTACCATTCTTGCAGACAACAAATAGGTTATATCTGGGAGCACCACAAAACTGCAGGGTTGTAGCCCCTCTAAACACTATGGAAAGATAAGCATTTACGTTCATAATTATTCAAAAAAGTTAAAATAACTTGATTGATAAATATATAGATCCAGCTACACTTGTGTTTTAACAGTCTGAGAACAGGAAAAAGGGTAACTTACAACCAATTGTAAATAAGCTGGAAATAAGGTAACGCATTCATCAAGACTCCTGAAGTTCTAGAGGGGGTTGAAATCTCAACAGATAAAATATCTTTTGTTTAAAATTCCTATAAAATGAATTATACATACATACACATGTATATAAATTAATCTGATGCAAGACCTGAAAACATGTTAGGAAAAATGAAAACAATATAAAGACACTGAATCAGCTCAGCTATTTTAAGCTATAGTTCCATGTCTGATATGAAAGCAGATATCTCCTTGCATGTTTCATGTCATTTTATGGCATCTCAGTGGTCTTTTCTGTCTTTCACACCAATTTTCTTACCACAGGTGCCCGATGCTCCACCAGCCTATGACAAAATTGCAGCAGAGCAGTCACCACCTCCTTATTCACCATGACAGCAAGAAGTCTTAAACTCTGAGTACATCAATTCAATTTCTTCATGCTCCCTCTTAATTTCCTATACATTCTTAACTTTCTGAAAGCTAAAACTGCAATAAAAATTCACATACTTTCATAAGCAACTGCTGAAAAATACTCTTGCTTAATTTGAAGAAGTAGTTCATGAAATGCTTTAATAAAGCTAACTGTGCTTCTGTTTTATGCTTTTCATTTCTTGTGCTCAGATTAATACATTTTGCTCGGGTTTTGGCTTCTTGCATCCTTCACAGAAGTACCAGCATTAAGAACACGCCATTGGGTATCAACTAGATTAAGAAGTGTAGGCAACTGCATGTTCGTCTTCCACACTTTCCCTCCCCTTATTAAAAAAGAAAGAGAGAGAGAGAGAGAGAGAGAAATAAACAATCTATTCCATAGAATGTAATGTACAGAAATCTGTTATAATGTGGGCATAAATATTTGATTACATGTGCTGATACAAAAAAATCACCATTTTCCGTGCCACCCTCAAAATTAACCTGCACAAGGAGACTGTATTTTACAGTAGTCATATACGTCACAGCACTTGTTTATGTATCTGTAATTAACCAATTCCTTGTGAAGTATCAAAGTTTGATCCACGTAACTTAAGAATTTCTGCTCGTAGTCCATGTTATTTCATACTTGTCAGTGCAAATAACAACAGTCACATTCTGTGTCCTTCTGGCAAGAAAGGAGAGCAGTCACAGAAAATACAACTGTAATACAACTAAATTAAAATTTTTTAATTCATTAGGTAGATACTTGTTCAAAGGTAATAAATATCTGCGAATTCTGTGAAAGTTTAGAAATATTTTTTATAATGATTTGATACATGTATTTAGAAATTTAGGGAAGTACTTAAACTCTAAAAGCTGTCTTGAAGTTGTCATTTTCAGCATACTCCATTAAGGAAAAAATTCTGTGGACTTGCTTAGTGACAGGCAGAAGAATGCACAGGAAAACATGCCAAATGCCAGCTTAGAGCTGGTAGGCACCAGACATGTAGAACAGAGTGTGCTCCCTACATTTTTTGCAGAACTGGCAAGCTTGAAGCTGATGGTCTTCAGCGGCTCTATACTCTGCTGTTGTCTATCCTGAGGGCAACTTCCTATGAATCACAGCATTAGAAAGTCCAATCTGAGAGAAGTTTTGGATAAACAGAAAGAACCGTGGGAATACAAGAACTACTTTTCCAACTGCACTATTACAGTTCTTCAATAAATTTTGTTCCTGTGTGCCTCACTCTCGGGCCAATGCAAAAGAGGCAGCAAAAGATGTTGGGCAGCAGTTTCCCCGGAGAATATGTGGGACAGGCAAGGCTGAACTCTCTCAAACTCCCTCATCAAAAGGCAGCTAGAGATTACTGACCTGTTTCACCAGAGAACAAGGGCAGAACACAGAATCCAGTTCTGTGGCACATGTTTAACATCTAAGCTACAAGATATGCCTATTGCATTCTCCAGTTTCTCCGGTTCCTCCACAAGCTTCGTGCTTGCCAATAGTGCTGCACTCCACTCTTGCTGGACTCACAGGGCCCAAGGACTGCAGCAGTGCTTGAGCAGCAGGTGTTCTTTCACATTTTCCAGACAATTTTATTGCTATGGCACCAATTACATGCGTGGACCACATGCTTTTTTTGTTCTTTCCCTGTACGAGCAAAGTACAGATCAGAATTGGACCAAAAGTGATGGTCTAATAGGAATAATTTAGTCCTGATTTTGTCAGGACTTTTCAACTCAGCTTGCTCTTGTTTCTGGATGGGAGGAAGAGACTCCTGTGCTGCACATTGTGTTCACTGTGTTCTCCACTTACACAGAAAATTAGCCTTCCTCCTCCTGGTTCATATCTGAATCATCCTTGCTATCATTATCTTCATTCTAGCAGCTATTTGGGAAAAGAACAGACTCATATTTTCTGGAGTGTTTTTCTAAGAAAAATGTTTAATCTTTCAACATCTGCCAGTTTGCTCTTTACCAATTACCTTGTTAGAAGCAATTTATTTCTTTTTCTGTGTGCCATCACTTATGCCCCAAGTAACTCTTTACAGACACTCAGGAAAAGAACAACTCCCATTTTGGACATCTGAGCAAAGGTTGAAGGATGCCCCATTCGTACCTTTTTTCCCAGCCCCTGAATTCCTGGCTGAGTTATCCCAACTCTCCTGGAAATTAACTCTTGTTCTTTCCACCACCATTCTCTACTGGTCACCAGCGCGAGAGAGGATCCTGCACATTCAAAGTCGGCTGAATATGAGCCAGCAGTGTGCCCAGGTGGCCAAGAAGGCCAATGGCATCCTGGCTTGTATCAGGAACAGTGTGGTGAGCAGGACTAGGGAAGTCATCCTGCC
>PPHD01022762.1:0-12719 GCA_002909625.1 Bambusicola thoracicus | reverse complement strand
ACACAGCAGTTCAGAGCAATCCTTAAGATCACTCAAGGCCCTAGAGCAACCAACCTCTTTTTAATTAATGAGAAATTGATCCAGAATCAAGGCTACGTGGACACCTACCATAGCTTTAATACAAGTTAATTTAACTAATCATTGTAAAAGGCTGTTTTCCTCCTGCTTCTTGGTGAAGCCATTATCCATTTCTTTTTGCTTTTCTCTGCTTCCATATCTGATATTAAAATAAATGAAGCACCCACATGACCTCTCAGTGAGGATAAGAGGGACAAACTGAGTGCTACAGGCAGTTGGAACATTCCATCCCATGTGTAACATATAGCCAACAAATACAGAACAGCAGAGGTCATAGAGTAAAAGACTGCTGGAAGTTCTTCATTCATCTGGGAGAGAAAAAACCCTTAAGAGACTTTAGTAAGGAAAAAAATAGTGCCTGACAGTGTTCACCAGCCTCCTACCACCATTCAGTAACACTATTTCAACACTGCCACTGCCTATCCCTGCACAAATTAAGCTACCGCGTGCATGCTGGGTAACGCGGTTGTTCACGGCAGCACCACCCATCAGCGGAAGCAGGTCATTGCTAGTAAACTTGCTTGTTAATTTTCCTCCCTGCCGTATAAACGGTGGTAAATTTCTTTTTTGGGGAAAAAGAAAAAAAAAAAGTGATTCATACCCTACGTAATGAAATGCCCGCAGTACGTTGTTACACCGATGACCTGGCTCCAAGTTTTCTCCCTGCCTTTTTATTGCCTCGCTTTGGTGCTCCCCCCTTGCAGGGACCGACCTCGAGCAAACTGAAACCCCGCCGGGCCCACACGTGGGGCAGACAATGGGGCGGCCGCAGCCCCGCACTGCTTCACGCCGATCCCCTCCCGAGGAGCCCCCGCCCGTCGCGAGCCGCGCTCGGGCGCGCAGGGCTGCGGGAGGCGGAGGCCGCCCACGGCCATCGCGAGGATCTCAGATCGCCAGGCCGGGCGGTGCACGCCGGGCCCGGCTCCCCACGGTCCCGCCCTCCCCCGCCAACCGGGGCCTGCCCAAGGCCTACCCGGCTCCGCTGCCGCCCGCCCGCAGGCGAGGCGCGGACGGCCCCTCGGCGCGGCCTGCGCGCTCCCGCCGGGCTGAGGCGGTACCGGGCGCCTCTCCCTTCCCGCACGCAGGCTCGGGCCTCGCGGCGAGACCCGGCGCGGCCCCGCCGCCTCCAGGCTGTGCTCCTCCCCGCCCCAGCCTGGGGCCTCCCCACGGCCCGGCCCGCTCGCCTCCCACCGGCCCTCACCCGCCGCCCCGCGGGGCCCTGTCCGGCGCCCGACCCGCCCCCGCCCCGCAGCGCTACCGCCCGCCGTCCCCGGGCGCCGGCTGCCGCTCCTCCGCCGCACCTTCTTGAGTTCATTGTCGGAGGCCCCGGGAGGCACGCCCAGGATGTCGTACAGCTTCGTGTCGGCCACATTCGCCATGGCGGCAGCGAGCGGCAGGCGCGGGCCGGAGAGGGCCGAGGGGCGGCGAGGGCGAGACCGGGAGCAGGACGAACGCCGCTGCTACGTCACGCGCAGACGCCTCTACGTCACCACGCCGCGACGCGAGAGAAGCCCGCCCCCCCCCCATCGCCCTTCGGCGTCGCGGCCCCGCCCCTTCGGCCCACTTCGGGCGCCTGACCCAGTTCCCGCGCGGGGCTGTGGGGGGCGTTGTGTGCGGGGGAGCTCGCGCTGCTGCTCGCGACGGCCGCGCGCCGTGGGCGGGAAGAGGCTGTGAGGGACGAGCGCGCGGGCTGCGCCCCTCCGGGCAACCGGCGCTCTGGGGCGTTCTGCGTGGAAGGCGTCACTTAGCTTTCCCCGTGTCGTTCCGAAACTCGACGTTGTAGTGCCTGTGCACCCGCCTCTCCACAGGTGACTGTGCCTTGCTTCTGAAGCACGTCTCTGAGGGGCACCTTGTGCTGTCAGACCTCAAACGCCAACCGATTTTTCTTCAGGGTGTATTACTGAGGCTTCAGTCGTTATAAATAACACGGGTACCCATCTGCTCTGTATTTTTTGTGTTCTGCTCTGCTTATGGGATCTTAAAAAAGCACTCGTTGCTATGCTAGGCCTGGAGTGGTGCTGAGGCCACGGCAAGGCGCTGCTTTCAGATGACAAATAAAAATCCTACTTGTGCCTAATTAGAGCCTCGGCCCTCAAACCTGGTCAGGAGGATGGCTTCTCTAGCCTTTCCTCGTACTCTACTCATGGTCATCAACCCCTCTTCAGGCAGCGACTGCTGGAAGGCTCTGGAACCTGGGGCAGGTGCTTGGCAGAGGGAAGTGGAATAGAATGAGGCCAGTTCTCTGCAGTGCCCTCCGCAGCCAAGCAGCCACGCCTGGAGCGTGTCTGGGATGAGGTGAGCAGCGTTGGGCCCTGAGGAAAGTCTGCCAGGAGCAGATTAGAGACTTGGCCTGTGTGGAAGTGCAGAAAAAGTACTTTGAAATGATTCATGTATTTAAGGTGCAGAAATTTGAATAGGCCTGTTGCCTGAGGGGAGCAGATCGAAGGACTTGAAGGCTTCTTTCCTCATCATTTGGAGAGCGACTACATCTCTTTGCTTCAGCTTGTAACTGCAATGGCTGCGTTGGGAAGAGCCATCTGCTGGTGGTTTCTCTGCTCATTAGGCTGATATTTACAGAGCCCTGAATTCCATTACTGTGTTTACGAAGCACGGCATAATCTGGCTTAGTACATCATGGTAATACTTGCTGTGGTATTGTAGGTGTGGCAGCCAAGGACTTCAAAGGGAAATGGAGATTAGTATTGGAGGGAGAAAAGCAGTGTGAGGGCAGAAAACACTACTGGGACAACCACCACATGGACTGTAATTATCATCTGGCTCAGAGACATGCAGAAGGAAAGAAAGAAAAAATAATCAGGAGAGATACGTTTCTTCAGTATTTTTAGAGGCTGTCAGCACAGCCTTCAGTAATTCTATGGTTTAACATATGCATCTGACACTAGTAAGGCTTCAATGTTCAGCTTACCTGTGTCTTGCACTACTTGAATTCATCTTTTATTTTGGCAAGGCTGCATTTAGACTTGTCAGCTACTCTACAAACTGTCTGGCACACATACCTGCCCTGGTGATTTTGCATTGTGCTCATTGATTCATATGCTTCTAGAAATTACTTCTTTTGTCATGCAACATTTTCTTATTAGTGGGCAGTCAGGTAGGAAGAAAAGTAATGAGGGCCTGGGGAAGCACTTTGCTCTGCAGATCTGAAGCAAAATAGAATCAGTATGACTGGTACCAACAGTATTTGAAATACCATAGAGTAATATGCATTTGTGTCTCTGCTTTTAAAAACAAAGCAAAATGTCAGCAGCTGGAGATCAGAAGAGCTAACTTAGCTCAACCCAGCAGATGCTATGCTTCTACCAACTGTTCATGAGTTGTATTGACAGAAACTGTTAGGCACATAGCTGAAATGTTGTCCCTCACTTCTTTCTGTTAGCGCTTGTATATTGTCTTTGTTTTCTTTTGTTTGGTTGTTCTTTTTTGTTTGTTTGTTTCTATTTCTTTATCATTCTCCTCCTCCACTTAGCTTATTTGCATAGTTTCTAATGTTAGGTAAATTCACACAATGTGATGAAACGATGGAATGTTAAAACTGCAGCAGTTGCTCTGTGAGGATTTGCTTTAAATAGACTGCACAGTTCTCAGCTCTGCAAGGTATTGTTCTGGCTTTACACAGGCTCTAAAAGGGATCATTCACACTTGGTTTGTGTTTCAGGTCCTTATGCATTCTTTATATGGAACAGGTTGAATTTCTTTTTTTGGTTGAAGCATTTTATTATGCTTCTGTAGAAATCACATAGGAATTGTTTATGTTTATCACTGGAGAATCAGAGAGAGAGAGATCAGCCTTACCTTAATGTTAAAGAAAATTGTCACCGCCCCTCCCCTAACAATTTATCGAGATATCTTACCTGTTTAATATAGTCTTTCTGTGTTTCTTCTTAGTCACTTCAGTGTGTAAGTAGGCATTATTCACTTTTATTTAAAGACTACTACAATTCAATCAAATTTAATTAATAATAGTAACATGTTCTGTTTAAGTACTCATGAAGAATAATGCGGACATACGCTAAAAACTATGAAGCCTACTTGGCCTTTTCTTTAAATATTTCAGATTTGATCTGATTAGGCAGTCAGTATATTAGGCACATTGTCTGATTTCTGCAATTTTTCCACTGTGAAAAAAAAAAAAAGCCATTGAAGAGCATAAGCTGAAACTTCTAGATGAGTCTTCTTTCTAAGATCCAGTAACCGAAGAGCATGTTAGGAAGTAGTGGGCAGCTGCCCATGCAACCAGTTGCAGTAATAACAGAATTTTTGCTCCAGCTCTTGCTGGTTTAGAGGAGCCTGTTCCTGCTCCAATTCTTCTGACCAGAGAAGCAGGTTTGAGTCTTACCATGTGGTCAGAACAAGAGGTCTTGTTTACTGTCCTGCCCCAGAAATGGTGATAAAACCCAGGGCTGCCTGGCTCTCACTGTTTTTATATAATATTCTTTTTTTTTGTTTTGTTTTTCCAGTATGCAGCAATCCCTGTGCTATTCAATACACAATGAACATCTGAGCTGTAAGTATATGATCTTTCAGTTTTACTAACAATAACTCGCACACCACAGAGAGTTAAAGACATTCTTAAGATAAAAGCTGCATTTCATAATACATATGCAAGATTTTCACAGATGTTATATCTTCATACTTAAAGTTTGAATTTAACTAAAGTTGGCATATTCTTGAACTGTGTACTTTGAACAATCTGTCCTATTATGTCCTGTTTTCTGTAATACGTGCAAGCATTTTCTGTGAAGAAAAAGATATTATTGGTTATTAGTTTGGTGTGTCGCCTCTATATAACTGAGGGCAATTTTTAGACAGCTTTGTTTCAAAAGAGGTTTACAAGGATGCTTTCTTGTAAGGTAAGTGTGAAGACACTATTACAATACCTCTGTATCTGCTTATAGTTCTCCTAAATTGTAGTGTAACTGTTGGAAAATGTAGTAGGCCCTCTAACCATAGAGTATACAGGATGAAACCAAGGGTGGAGTAAAGTGGTATGCTATGTAATACTGAACAGATGGTACAAAGGCTGAAGCAAGAACAAGAGAGAGAGCATTGGAGTAGATAGCTGGAGACAAACATCATTTAATGTTAGTTCAGAAAAGGTAACACATCTGAGAATCATCCCTATATAATCCCCAAACAATTAATTAGGGCTTAATTCCTCCCACATGCAGTTAAAATACAGGCAAATAACACTTGGCTTCTGAGCAAAAGTAGTTGAATAGTACACTAAAGACTTTTTATTGCCAGGTCAGAGTGATGCTATTACGGGGTTTTTGAAAGAAAGAGTGAGTGGGCAGGTAGGTACATGGAAAATGGAAGTACTTACATAGGCAGGGGAAGCAAAGGGGAATGGAAATTGAGGGATGAAGAAATACATAGACTTAAGAATGCTTTACAAAAAACTTGTTATATTGGCTTCTTGAGGTAATAAGCTGCCTCTGAATACGTGCACCTACAAGAGCGTACTCTCTTTAGAAGAAAGGAGGCAGTAAAGAGTCAGACAGCTAGCTCAGTATCTTGAGGCTAGGGCATACATAGAAAACAATGAAAACATTCTATAGAATCCATAAGAAGCTGTTGGATATCAGCTCTTTACAAATATTCTTCATTGCACATGCTCACATTCTATCTCAGATAAAATAGTTTACATGAAATACTTCACTGCAGTTATTTCCAGGAGCGCAAAGACTGCAAAACAGAGTAATGCCTCACCTTTATTAAAACATGTATATTTTCTTTATTTTTTTATAGGCAACATTAATGTGTCAACTTCGTTACTTTGTTATATACATAACATATATGTTATGTACAAGATAGTTTTTCACATTTAGATAAAATCAGAGACTCATCACATTTGAAGCTTCCTGGAATGAAACAATATTACAACTCAGAACAGTATTTCTTGACCCATTTAAGAGTGTTATTTCAAAACTATGCACTAAAGGGCAACTCTGTTTTCATATAAAGACTTCTTGAGTTTAACAATCTGCGTATTTCTGTGACATTGTTTTTATTCTATCAATTACCTCATAATGCTTTAGTCTTGCTCCAGTTGAAGTTAATCTGTTTTACTATTGATTTCAACAGAAGCAAAATTCTGGAACTTCACCAAATGCCTGTCTAAGCTTTGCCATTTTGAAACATATTTGAATAACAAGCTAAAATGTGAATAGCTTTATCTGTCACGAAGTTAATAACGTGGACAGTATGTGAAACCATGAGATATCTGCCTTTCTCTCAAATACCAACAAAATCCTCAGCCTTTGGGAACAATATGTGACTTAGCAGAGGAAAACAGTAAAACTGCCTTATGGGTCCTCCCTAGTATTAAAAATCTAAGTAGTGATTTGCATATCTGTTACCTTTGTATTCTGAGGAAAACATGGGAAAAAGAACTGTGAGTTGGCCTGCATCCCCTTTCACTTGAACAATTACTAATTTATGACGTTGCATTAAAGATTTGTTGAAGGAGAAAGGTAAGGCAATAGAAACTCTTCCTGTATTATTTAATGACTTTGTTGTTGTTTATCCTGAAGAAGAAAAGAGTGCATGCAAAATTAAATTGGTTTTCAGAAACAATAACGGTATTTCACTTTTTTAGATTCAGAAGTCTTCGTTTCTCTCAGTTATCAGAGCAGCACTCATCCTAGCATAAAAATAATTATTGCGGTTCATCTTGGATAACTTCAGACAAACTTCAGAAATAATCAATTTTGAAGTTCAGTCAGTAGAAAAATGAAGCCCCCTAAAACAAGACAGTGTGGAAAGCATCAGTTCTTTTAAATTGGTCATTGATTATTTCTGAATAGAGCTGAAGTATATAGCTCGAGTAACTTTCCCATTCCTATATCACTTTCACCAGCAAGCCTTTAATAGAAGGGGAAAGGCCTGATATTAAATTATAGCACTTCTCCAAATCTATTTTTTTAGCTAATATATGTACTGTGACAGTTTGGGAGTTCAGTTATATTAAGGTTGTGAAGTTCCTTACTATTTTGTTCCTCATAATTCTTGTCTCCTTCTATGAGAGGAATTAATTTTCTTGTGTCTGCATTGTGATTCTCTGGAGAGAGAACAACAATACGCTGACGAGGAAGAATCAGATCACGTGTGCTGTGAGCTCTCCTGGGTTTTCCTTTCAGCAGCTGTTGTGGGGCCTCCTGCCAGCCTGCCACGAGAGGGAGCTTTTGCTTGTTAAATAATTTTGCTCTCTCCTGTGTGGGCCCTTAGTTAACAAGTTATTCTACAAAAGAGAATAATAAGAAGAACAAAATACATTAATTTCTCATCTGAAATTGTGTTTTAGTTATTAAATAAATATCAGGAGGTTGAATTATTTCTACAATAACTTGAAAACTGCTTCTTAGTGACATAAAATACTTGATTTACAATCAATTAAATTGGGAATCATTTTAGTAGTAGCAGTAAGGTCGGTAGGACTTCTGGGAATTCAATGGGATGAAGCTTTGAGCATAATATGCTCCATACAGTCTGGTCAGACAGTACAATTCTTCCAATTTGGAGCTATTGAAAAGGAAAAAATACAAGAAGTAATGCCACACTCTCCAAGAAAGGAAAATAATACAATTTGAAACATATAGATAATAGCTGAAAGGGTGGAGAGAGGGAAAAAAAAGAGCTTTGTAAGTGGCAGACAAATTGAGATCAAAGGCTGAGTGATTTGCTATGCATCTTGCAGTAAAAGGAAGTTTAGATAAGTGCTGTGTCATAGAGATCTCCCACCAAAGCTATTTTCCTGTACCATTTAATGCCAACCATCTCTAAAGAGAAGTCCATAAAACCAGCTGGAACTGGTAACACCCTACATTGTCATTTACTAGAGACCACAGCACAGTGTATGGGAGGATTTATTCACTTCCTGATCCATCACCAAGGAAACAGGAAGAAAAGCTCATTCCTTTGAGAGGTGGAGAGACTATCTCCTAGGGCACAAGAAAGAACTTGACGAAGAGGCCTGTATTACATAATCCTCCTTACTTAAGTCTTTTTTCTTTTTTATATATGGAATAGTTAATCAGAAAACATTTCAAAGTTGAACAGCCAAAATAATTTTTGCTGTTTTTGTGCTGATATTATTGGTAAGAGTTAATGAAGACAGCCATTCTTGTTTACAGTTCCATAAATTCTGAAAAAAATACGTTAAAGCCTTCAATTTAATTCAGAAAATAAGTTGAATTGAGGAATTAAATGGAAGATGAAGGAAAGTTTGCATTAAGATTATCAAGCATGTTATCTGAGAGATCAGATATGGGAATAATCCTATTTCTGTTTACTAGCTGAGGGGGAAAACTCAGTTATTTAAAACACAGAATTGACTGAGAAGAGCTCTTTCTGTAGCATTCTCTTCTGTAGGAATGTAGTCTGTCATTCAACGACAATAAAGAACTCTGCTGTCAAAACCCTGAAATGCAGAGGGGGGTAGAAATAGAAACAAAAGAGGATGATGATCTAAAATTTGTATTATTGTGTGCTTAAAACAAACAAACAAACAAACAAACAACTAACAAACACCAAGAAGAAAAGAATGCAACAGTTTTGGTAATATTTTGAATACAACATGGAAACCGTGTTGCTTGCTTCTGGCCACTCAGGTTTGTAGGTTCTTACTGTGACATCCTGAGTGAGTTATGCTCCCTTCACTAAACAATGTGGCCTTTTGATCCTAGCATCATTTGTTATGAAAATTCTTACTTGCAGGTTAGCTGGTTACCACCACCTCAGTAGCTGTGATTCCAAGCAAGTTCAGTACTGTTGACAGACCTTTTAAAACACATCCTTTTAAAAGAGACAAATTTACTTTCATCTTCAATAAGCTGTGTGAAAATGTAGCTAAGACTTATGGGCAGATCTGCTTTTCACTTCAAAATTCTTGGTGACTTGTCTTTGTCAGGTGTTAGATTCTGTACAGGCAAAGCACAGAATGAGTGTAGTAGACGTTTGCAGACTGCCTCCTTAGCTATATTCACAGAACAGTGAGGAAGATCTTGTTTAGCCTGCCTGTGGGAACACAGGGTATGCATTGCTAAGCGTTTGTCATGTCATTAAGCTTTATAAGTTTGTCTTATTATTCAGGGAAAAATATCTGAAAGCTCGAGGCTTTTAATTCACTCCATTCCACTAGTTAAAACCAGAAACAATCACAATTAATCAAACAAGCTGATTTTGCTCAGTCAATAGAATTACAGTGCATGGATTTGGCACACTGACAATTAACTGAGCAGCTGGCCTACATTGAGTATATTGATAATCTCGGAAATAAGGTACCCTGGTGGAGGTAAGGTCTCATAACGATAAATATGCTGCTTCCAGATGGTGAAGTGAGTAATGAGCCCAGATGCCCTCCAGCATTGCTTCAGCTCACAAACATTCTACCCTCAGCACTGCCTTTTCCTGTCAAGCGTAGAAACCTCTGGACAATAACAGCTGAGTGCTCCCGACAGGAAGCATCTCAGCTAATGATGTATGACAAAGGGGTATAGACTAGCACTGCCATAACACGTAGGAGAAGGAGAGTTCATTGCCAGTTCTGAGCTGATAGAGAGGGCAAAGAGCCTAGCTACAGCACAGCATCAAAATGAGCTAAATCAAATAATAGTTTCCTCTTCCTACTGGCAAAAGTGGTGTCAGAAGAAGGATGACATGACTAGAAGAGATCAATAGAGG
Organism: Bambusicola thoracicus; assembly: GCA_002909625.1. Taxonomy (NCBI): domain Eukaryota; kingdom Metazoa; phylum Chordata; class Aves; order Galliformes; family Phasianidae; genus Bambusicola; species Bambusicola thoracicus. Next base: position 2,939 of record PPHD01022762.1, on the reverse strand, counting down.
AAGGAGTCATCCATTAGAAAATGATTTAATAATCCTTTGGAAAGAAAATGTGCTATGTTAGTCCTGAGAGACAAGGTATAAAACAGAAGTGATTACATAAATGTAAAAACGTATTTGTAAATATTTGCAAAGTCTTGCAAAGTTGCAGGGCATATCATACCTTTTTTTCCTTTTCTTTTCCCCCCCTCTGTTAGCTAACCAGTAATGTCTTACTTTTTTATTAGCTAGCTCTATACGAAATACTCATCTGAACTGAATACCGAGTAACTAGTCAGGCTTTTGCTTACAAATTAGACTGACGAGAACCCGTGTCCCTGGAGCGGATGCACTAATGGATTAGCCAAGCGTTCCAGGCAGAGGATGGTAATGAAGATTGTAGACTATTATGCAACTAAGAAAACTTACGGATTTCTAATGGGTGTCAATCCTGCCCATGGCAGGGGGTTGGAACTAGATAATTTTAAAGTCCCTTCCACCCTAAACCATTCTATAATTATTTGATTTCTAAATTTGGAGTAAACAGCTATCCCATAAGGTTGTGATGTCCTAAAGAGATACAAAATTGCAGCAAACTGATTTTCATATTCTAAAATACCTAATAAACCTACTGTCTGTTGCTGTCCTGAAAAGTGAAGTGACCTGTGCCCTGAGATTCCCATCAATTCTACCCCTGTGTGAAACTTTGGAGCAGCAGCGAAGTGATTTTAAAACAGTTATTGAAGTAGTTTAAGATCTCCTACGCAGTCAGCTTCACATCATTCTCTCCTCAGCCCAATATCACCATGCATAGCAATAGCAGGATTTATTATCTATATTTATTTTGTGTTACTATATTCCAATTTTCTTTCCAATAAAAATAAATTTAATAATTTGGATGTTATAACCTATGCATTGCTGGCAAACTTATACCAGCACTGTTCAGATTAAAGTAGCACTAGTGGTAATAATAGGGAAGACTGAGCTTTTGTATGTTGCTTCAGTAGCTGTGAGGATTCAGTAGCTAAATGATAGATCCACTCTTGATTTCAAAGGCTGACAGTCTCATTTATCTATCTGATAATGAAACAACATTTTAGTTTAGGATTTTGTATATTGTATATACATATTTGAAGGCAAAAACTGACACAGGTATTAGTGACATTTGTTAGTGAAATCTTAAAATATTGTAATGGATTAGGCAATTAGTTATTTTTCCTGTTGTGTGTTAAAAGCATGAGACAAGCCATCTTCACAATCTTTGTGAAGATTGTACAGAAAGTCTTTGTAGGAAAAAGGAACTTGGTGAATATCTCCTGTTTCTGGTCCCACTACTCTGAGCACTTGCCTATGCTTGCTCCTTTTCCTAGATATTGAGAATACACATACATCAAAGTCCGCCCTCTTGGCTGTTTCAAGAAAAATGAATCAATTTCATACGCCTATCCTTAGATCACACACAACTCAGAATTGACCTGTTGTTTCCAACAGGTTCTAAATGAAACAAGTTGATTAATAAAGTATCAACTAGATTTTATTTATTTATTTTGCCAGCTATTCCCAATTTTGGGGTTGTGATGGGTCTGAATGTTAGTTGTAAACTCAGAAAACTTTATGCTAAAACTCTTGGGCAAGTAAAGTGTCTGTATCTGGAAAGTTACGAGTTTGTAACTTGAACCCAAAACCAAAAAGAGAATTGCCTTCTTTTATGTTGTGTAGCTGAAGAAATCAAAAGGTAGGTGGGGGGAGGTTCTGCATCATGGGAAGTGGCAGTGAGCAGCAGGACCAGGTATATGGCCATGTAAGTGGCAGTCTTGGCTACTAACTCACCCTTCTGCTATTTGTCCTCTCTTGCTGTGCTTCTAGTACTCAATTTTTGCCTGCACTGGTAAAAAAATAAAATAAAATATGGAGTTGTTTTGCTGTATATCTACTCTGATAGTCAAAAGTCAGTGAATGAATCTGTTAGATAGTATGTGCAAATGATCAAATTCAACGTCCATCACAATAAAAAAATGACTGAAGAATTCTAAATGCCTGGCATATTTTATAGTATATAATTCTACTTCAAACAAATGTATGCATTAATGTACATCAGCTTACCTTAGAGTGCAACAAAGTGATTTTAAAAACAAACAAAAAGACCCTTTGAAATGGGGAAAATAACAGGAACATCACATAAGATTTTCAGCACATGTGAATTCATAAGTTAAAAAAAAAGGAAGCTATAGAGCTACTTCTGTTGCTTGTTTAGATCAGTAAACAAACCACATAAGTTTCACACATGTCCCAAAAATCAGCAACAGATCATCTTAAACTCTTATCTACTAATATTGGTTGCATCAAAAGTGATACTTTAACAAGTGCTGGACTGTGAGTTCCAGCATCTCTACTTCTCTTGAAAATATGTTTTAATGTATTGTTTGTCTGGCTTATTAGGAGAATCTCTAAATTCTGTGCAGAACCAATTCAATTTTATTTCAATTTTAAAAGGTATAAACCAATTCTGGCAGTCTTTTAAATAAAAGTTCCTGAAATCTCAAAATATGCCCAAGTAGGAGAATATCATTCAAATCAGAAAATGCACAAAGAGTGGTGCAGGGAGCTCTCTTGTTAAATAGCAGAAGCACTGCAAAAATGCTCAAATAAAAATGAATCTAAATATTTTCTGATGCTTCTTCACATAAATGCAAACCATACTTTTTCATAAACTTTTATATATGTAACACAAAAAGCTAGTGTTAGCCCAATATGTATTAAGAAATTAGGTAAGACTTCATGTAACTGAAAGCAGCTCATTAGTTTGCTGACTCCTCAACTTCATGTCTTGTTAGTCTAATCAGTAGGTAAATGGCAGCAGCCTTAGGGGCATTTCTTACATGCAGGTACCCCAGAGGTTTGGGGTCCTTGATGGGTGGGGGAAGTAAGATTCTTCAAGAATATTTTTCCTTTTTCCCCCTCTC
>PPHD01022760.1:2084-12720 GCA_002909625.1 Bambusicola thoracicus | reverse complement strand
CCAGATTATTATATGATACAACAGATTTCGGATAAATTCAGTTTAATCTATTCAGGCTTAAAAATAAATTCCAATACAAAGTGTCAGATTCATTAATGACAATTTTTTCCCTTATTTTATTCAGGATATAATTCAATAAAAGCTGTATAAAATCAAAATATGATCATTAAGGTGATGCAACAGTTTTGTTTTAGCTAAGAACAGGCTATACTTATATGCAAATAATTATATTTCATATGTAGGGCAGTTATAAGTCTCTAGACTTTCATTCTGAATGAGTGTTATGGACCATATCACTGAAAATACCTGAATAAGTAAACATGACTAACACTGAAATATGAATATTATTCAGTACAATTTCCTTTGATTTTGACATAACCAATTTTGAAAGTCACAAAGTAGATCACAGTGGTGTGTTACCTGATTGCATCTAATATAAATCTAGATAAAAAGTTGTATCATTTTTAATATATCAACTTACTTTGAATGCTTTTTGGCTGCTGACACATCGGCCAGATTGCAGTGATCAATAAAAGCAAACAAAAAAAATTGCTGAGGTATTAGAATCTTTACAATGCTTCCAGTCAATTTTTCATATAGTATTTAGTACCCAAGTTTTATGCCTACACTTGCCAAGTTTAAAGTGCAATTCATATGGTAATGAAATGTCAAATAAGTCTTGAACTAGAGATCTGGATATTTATTGTATCTGATTTCATTAGGAAGACTCTTCTTTAAGTAATGAGGAACGATCAGATGTTCTACTTGTCTTCTGTCAACATTCAAATAGAAGTGTACTTGTCTTATGAGAATTTAGTCTCCTGCTAATAAATCACACTTCAAGAGCACTAGCATCTAATTTCTGATTTACACCTACACAGTATATTACGCTGTAATGAAGATGAAGCCTATTAGAACAGACAGTTCACTGCAAGTTCAGGTGCTACAGAACAGCAATGCTGGGGAGCCTGGAAGCAGGAAAATGATTGGGTTTGAGAATGTTAACCTTTTTCTTTCAGTATCCTGCAAGAATTGGACCAATTTGTATCAAACAATTTCTCTAATACACCTCTGTTTTCAGCCTGAAACCTGCCTGGAATGCAAACTATATTATAAATGTCACATATTGCCAGAGGGAGAAATGGGCCCTGTGTACATTAGGGTGGTAAATCAAATCAGAGACAGGCATCTCAATCTCACTGCTACAGGAAACATTTCACAGAATTTTATTCCAACTTTGGCAATTTAATTATATTATAATTGTTATAGTCAATGAACAAAAAAGGATGGGATGGCTCTGAATAAAATAAAAAGGTGATGGTACAGCATACAACTCCAAGATGCTCTCGTTCCCAGCAGAGACTGCGTAAAACACTGTCCAACAACTGTGCAGTCGCTACAAGAATTCAACATTGTGACAAAGACTGCAACAAAAATTCAAGTTCAGTGATAATCGCAGCGGCGCAGTGAAATTTGGCACATACACCAAATGCAGGAACTGTCCAATCAAGATGTCAAAGTCTGATTATGAAAGTGAAATAACAATAAATAATAAAACACAATAACTCAATACAATACAGTAATTTGTAAAACAAAACACTCCAGAATTCCAGGTTTGAGAATAGCTGCAATAGCATGTGAAAATGAGACATTTCTTGTATTAAAAGTGACAAATTCCAATGTAATGGGGAAGGAACAATTATTGGTCCCATGTAAAGAAATAAATATATCTCATAGATGAAATGTCTGGAAACATAGAAGAAGGAGCTGGACTTATGAAATACATAGCAAACACACCAGTAACCTGCAGAGGTCACATGCTTCACTGAAAGCATTTACCTCACCAGAAGAAGAGCCAGCTCTTCTTCAGTCATAGCTAGCTCTAGGACAGTGGAGAGCCACTAGCCATTGCTCATCAAGTCTTCCTTTAGAATAAATTTGTTATGTTCTCAAATGTTTTATATAAGATTTTTCTGGAAAAGAAAAGTGAAAAGTAAACCTGAATGGAGGTTGACTTGAAAAAATGTTGTAACAAGGAGGATGACAATGATTTTCTTAGGTAACAAGTGACAGAACATGAGGCAATGGCCTCAAGTTACTTCAAGGGAGATTTCCATTGGATATGAGGAAGAATTCATTCATGGAAGGGATGGTTAGTCACTAGAACAGACTGACCTGGGTGGTGGTGGAGTCACCATCCCTGGAGGTATATGGTCATAGACTCAGGGACATGGTTTAGTGGTGGACTTGTAAAGTTTGGTAGATGGTTGGACTTGATCTTAAGAATCTTTTTTAATCTAAACAATCCTATGATTCTGTGATCCTATAATTCTAAGAATCTATTCTGTGGGATATTGAGGTATCTGGTATTTTACCTCCTCCTGCTCCAGAACTTGATTCCTTTGGAGCTTGTTTACTGTCAGAACAAGGACTGCTCATGATCCTGAACACCCCATTCAGGGAATTGTAACTAGATATTTGCAGCTTTTGATTGTTCCTTCAGCTCTTGATAGTGATAACAGAAAACAGTAACATAAAATGAGATATATTTTTAACTGAAGAAAGTAAGATAAGGAAAGTCTTACAGGGGATGCCTGTGTGGGAGCCTGCTTTGACTTCCACTTTATCACTGGAAAAGATAGGAATTACTGAACTGACTTTGTACTGTTTTTCATTCACATCTGAAGAAGTAGCCAGAACTGATGCATCCTAAGTGGAAACACGTTCAGAATATTCTTGGCAATTAAATGGACCTCTTATACCATAACATTGGGCGTTGTCTCATACACACTTATTTGAATACCTGCAAGTTGACATCAATTTCTTATAGTTAGAGTCCTTTAATGCCAAAGTCCTGAAGTATTCCAGAGAAATAAGCTGATGAGCATTTACAGTGTCTGAGCTTGAGGGCTCTGCTGCAGTGCTGTGTGCTGCTGCCATAACTTGTGAGGCTTTACATCTTTTTTTGTTTGTTTGTTTATAGTCACCTCTAAGGAGTCACATGATGTCATCCTTTGATTCATTAATTACATTCTTCCAATAAGAGGAGATTCTAGTCAATAAGCTTCTGTTTTGTCAGTCACACTCCGGTGCTTTCATGGGATGGTGCACTACGCAACACATGGAAAACATGTCTTCCTACAGATCTAACTGAAAAATAATCATAACTTTCTGTGTCCTAAAGACAACTGAACTGCACATAGCACAGTGTCTTTTCTTGGGCTAAAATGGCATAGATTATGATAGTAATGCTGACCACACGAAATATGTCATTTAATTTGGATGTAAAATGTTTGGATGTAATGAAAACATTTTAAAATGAACCGGCTACTTTTTTGCTTCATTCATTAACTGGTTTTGCTAATTGCCAGGGCAGAGAAAGATGGTTATTGTTTTTCATTTCAAAGTAAGTGTTGCGTTGCTGCTAACCAGAAAAGTCATTGTTTTTCCTGGAAGACAATGTGACCACATAAACACTGATAGGTAAGAAACATAAAGATCTGAAGAACTTGTTGCTTCAAGAATAATTAGAATTCCTTCATTTAGATAATAGTTACTGTTGCCCTTAGCAAACAAAAGGAGTTATTGATCCTTCATTCACTTTTCAGCTATTTAGATATCAGTGTTCATACTTGCATGATACTTCTGCATTCATTATATGTCCACCCTAATTAGCACTGGTATGGAAAAACATAGAAAGAGTCAACACTCCTGCTAAGAAATTTTCAACCCAGTGGGATGGAAGACTAGCATCTCCCTGGCAGGTGCTGTGAGATTTCCAGACCTCCTTATTGCTGCAGAGTGCTTGGCATTGAGGAAATTGGCTCATGTTGTTCATCTCCTATCATCAGCTCCCATCAGAGCTAATGCCACAGGGATGAGAAAGAAAGGAGGAAAAAAGGGCAAGTCTTGATTATTGCACCTTGTTCCAATTGTGTACGGATCAAAAGGGATAAACATACAGGCAGTAACACCATTTGTTCCCAAGCAGTATAAACACGACTGATATGGCAGCGTCTGATCTGCAGTGTCCCATCTGCCAGCTGCAAGACCGAAAAAGGGAGAGCAATTAAGAATATTAATCAGGGCTTGAAGTGCTGTGTGATTCATGGTACGTGAAGAAAGACCAAGATGTATCAAATGATAATGTGTTTACTTAAAATAAAATAGAAGCATAATTTCTTTAGTCCTGCATATTTAATGCAGTAGAACTTTCCACCAAATCTCTCGCACTCATTTTGAATAGTCAAGCACTTAGACCAGTCTGTCTCAGTTTAATTCAAGCTTCTGATTAGTGATTATTTAGAAGCACTCAGTTAAGATTAGAGTGTCAGCAGTTAGATTATTTCCCTGGTGATCTTCATTCTGGTATTTAATAATGTCATTTCTTCCATTCCAATTAGACTTTTCCACTGGAAAAAAAAAGGAGATGGGCAGGGGGAGAACTTTATTTTAGATTTCTGGGTAACATACTTAGCATCAAGGATAACTTGATCTTTGCTATGAAATTGTGTTGCAGAATTAATAAAACCACTCTACACTTTCATGAAGATACCTTTTCTGTACAGCTGAGGTGTTTCCATAGCAAATTTTAGATTCTCCTGAGGTGCTGTTTCCCTGTGGATAAGTGAAAGACAACATCACAAAGGGCCTAAAAAATGCAGATTTGTGCCTAGAGGGATATCATGCCTCCAAAATAGACAAGAACATAAGTAGAAATCATGAATTTAAATGTAAAGAAATAAAAAAACCTATTCAGAAATTCATCCCACAAAACCAAAGGTTTACAAGGCTGGCACAAGCAGTGGATACCATGAAGATATTCATTTTACTGCCACTCTCTTAGCTATGTGAGCTTCTCACTGTGATGAGCACTGAGGACACAAAAGGAACTGCCCAAGTACAGCTACTTCACACATATGACCCTTTTTTCTCTAAGATGAGAAGAAGAAACCTGTCCTGGCCAGTAGTCTTCTCAAAATGAGCAAAATCCCTTGTGCTTGTAAGGATATATTCAGGCTGGATGGTAGGAAAAATTTGTTCTCTGAAAGAGTGGACAGGTGCTGTAATGGTCTGCCCAAGGAGGTGGTGAAGTCAGCATCCCTGGAGATGTTCAGGAATTGTTTAGACACTGTACCGAGGGACATGGTTTAGTGGGGAAATATTGGTGACAGGTGGACAGTTGGACTGGTTGATCTTGGAGGTCTTTTCCAACCTTGGTGATTCTATGATTCTATGATTCTATGAAATAAGAGGAGAAACCTCAACTGAAGGCCGACCCCAGGGCACCTGAAAACACCAACCAGAGAAAATCAGGGCTCTTTTGGATGGAAACCACTATCTGGGGCATAGTAAGTAGAATGAGGACATCATAGGGCAGCCCTGTGGCTAAACCTCTGTTGTCAACTGTTTCAAGAAAACTGTCCCTTAAGAGTAAATAGCTGCACCTCAGAGAGTTGTCCTCCATGAAGGGTTGCATTCTGGGCATACATGAAGCTAGGGGAATGGAAGATAGCTCAGACTCACCAAGGTATTTATTAGAGCTGGTCTGGCAGCTCTGCAGAACTTTTGTATTTTTTCCCAAATTTTGGCTCATGCAACAGTTTGCGTCTGTCAAGACAAATTAAGGCATTGTTGTATTTGGTTTTCACTTAAAAAAATGTATTTCCTACCTTTCAAATAGGAAGTATTAGTATTTATGGAGAAAAAATGAGTACTTATGGAGGAAATGAGTATCTCTGGAGAACTACAGAGAGGAGCATTTTAAAGAGATCAATCTCTTAGAAGGTATGCTACCAAGCTCTGCAGGAACCCCTGATAACCTCAGGCTGCTTTTCAAACCATCAAAACAGGGGTTCGGCACCTTTAAAAAAGTTCTGCATGCAATCTTTTGCATTAAAATAAGAATTCTGGCACTTATGTCCCCAGTCATTAAAGGCCAAAGTATAACATTAAGCATGCTGAAACCTGAAGGCACAATAAGTGACATTGAATGCATAAGTGGAAAAAAAATGTGAGGATATCTGGAGAAAAGATCACAGAAATACAACTTTTTGGGTGCAGATGATGTGCTAGAAGGAAAATGGTACAGAGGACGTACACATGCATGTGCATTCTTCACAAATGATCAAAGCTGTCTGCAAGAATGCCATTGTGAGGTTTAATCCTACAGAATGTAAGGGAAAGGTTGGATACACTGGCTGCATTATTCAAGTTTCCCTCTTAGGAAGGGTTGAGCACCTGGCTGGCTTGTTTTTTGCTCAGACAAAGGAAACCTACATCAAAGAGATGTGTTTTTCTTTTTACTGAAATGCACACATATAAGGAACAATAAGGATCGAACTGGTAGCAAAGTTGATGCTCACATCCTTCTGTGCTGGGTTTCTCTGAAAGCTAAGCCTCATTTTTAAATTCTCTGGTCTTGTTTACTGCACTTCCACCACTGCCTTTCTCACAGCTTCCAACCTAGGTCTGCATTAACCCCTTCTTTAAATACAGTAAAATACCTGGAATTTTAAAGCATTGAGTGAACTCAATGAAAGCTTGTGTCCACCTGGATGTTGTTCTTTATAAAATCACAGAATCACTAAGGTCGGAAAAGACCTCCAAGGTCATTTAGTCCAACTGTTGAACCATCATCACCGTGTCCCCTAAGACTTTTCTGCTGACAGAAGCATCCTTCCTTAACGTAAGTACCATGCAGAAGACCACAGCTTTCAAATGCAGAGACAAAAATACTGAAGCAAAAATACAGATCAGGTAACTATTTAGAAGAAACTTCTATTCAGAAATACTTTGGGGTTATCCCAGAGCAACTCCATTCTCTGACCACAGCATGAACATTTGAGATGAAGGCACAGTACTGAGGCTGAGATAATTTCTGTTTGTGCCACATGGGACTGAGCATGTAATCAAGAACAGCTTGCGCTATGTAAAGACATGAGGAGGTTGTCTGCCATATAAATTTAGACAGCGAGTGCTCCATTTCAGAAAGCATTTTATGGTATGCTTTTCTGCAGTACCTCCCACAGTGAAATCTCCATTTCTGCACATTTATATATGCAGACAAAGTAATTTTGAGATAGTATGCTAACTGAAAGCAAAGCCTGCCTTAACTGTTGAGCACAGAACAATGGCAGCCAACTCCCTTTTTTATCACAGTAGGTTATTATATTTTGAATGCCATTATTTTCTTTTATTGTCACTATGACACTTTTTGGTTTTCCTCTCAAACAGGTTGCAGAAGTACAAGAGGATACAGATCTAACAAGCTTCGATTAGAGGAGAATGTTCCGACTTCTCTGCTGCAGATGGGAGCCTTAGCAGTAGTTTAAGATAGAAAGGATTTCTTATGCCATTATCGAGATCTCTTCCGGCAGCAGCTTTCATAGTGCTGTCAGATTAGAGTCCTCCTCATTAGCTGTCAGCCACTATCTGTTTTTCAGTGGGAGAGAGGAGAAGCAGGGAATAACAATCCTCATATATATTGGATGGCCTCTAGGAGAGAAATGTCACTTAATGACATTTGTACAGCAGATAATACCAGGCAAAATAAAGGGCAGGAAGGGATTTTTATTTTATTTTTTCCCCAGAACTCCTAGAAGAAATGTTTGTTACCTTTCTCTCTTAAATTGACTTTGCAAGTGACTTGGAGGTTTTATGTCAGAAATTACTCATAGATCACTGGAGGGATAACAGTCCCGAGCACGTTGGAATACCTTCCTTTGCACTTTGTGACTGACAGCAGCTTCCTTTCATCCTCAGGCAATGGACAAATTAAAAGATAATCCTGGTCCTGTGTTTCCCCTCTGATTACTGTGCACAGCTCTCAGCTGTGTCAGATTGTGCTGCTACCACACCTCAGCTGCTTTACTTTAGATGAAGAGAGGAAAAACAGAACTCTCTAAAGATTTATTTTTCAGGTGACTTATTCCTTTCCCTTCAGAAATTTCTTTAGAGCCCTAGCTGGCAAACCTTTGCAATTAGTGTATCTTCTGTGCCCAATCAGCCAGGAATGGAACTGATTTGGTGTGCCTTGCTTCTATGTTTTATTTCTATCACAGAAGTCTTGTGTTTCTGTGCCTCAGCAAATACCTAGAAATACTGAATTCAAACATGAAGTTAGGGAGAAAAGTTCTGGAGCAAACTGAATAGGTACATCATGTCTGAAACACTACACAGACAGCATTCATCCTTGATTGTTGCAATCATTTCACCGCTTAGGCTAGCTGAAAAGGTTCAGAGATGTCCTCCTCGTCTCATCACTCAGTGCATGGACAGCCCAATTGCTCCTAAAAGAGGGATGCAGAGGCCACAGCAAACAACGTTGCTTTCTAAAATCACCTTCAGTGATTTCACTCCGTCATGAAATAGAAGCAAAGTGGACATCTGGGAGGTTAACAGCAGCAGTCACAGCCTCAAGAGAAGTTACTGCCTTCCTAAATTGGACCTTAAGGAGGTTACAGCAAAAGACTCCATGAATAAAGTTAGACAAATTTTCATCTCCAGTGGCAAATCCTGTGCTGCATCTTTCCTCACAGCTCTTGTCAGCAAAGCAATGGTAACAGATATCATATGGTCTAAAAAACCTTTTTTTTTTTTTAATTTTGTACATTGAGTCCAGCTGTCGTATGGATAAGAGATCTTTCTTTTGTCTTGAAAAAGCTTGCAGCATGCTTTGCAAAAACAGATGTTATTATATATCCTGACAAGCCAGGCCTTAGATGTAAACTGCTTTACCTAACATCTACAAGATAACTGGAAATATATTTTTCTCCTTTTTCTTTTCTTATCTTGGGCTACATTTATTTTTCATTTTCCTCAGCGGTGTCATCAGAAACATCTTGTTAAGTCCCTGTTTTAATCTCCATATGAAATCTTTCCAAGGTGACATGTTCCCAAATCACAGCAGAAATCATCTGTGTTCTTGCAAAAGCAGAGCGAACATGAGCCACGTTATTGGCATTTCTTATAATCAGCTACATTCTCCCATGGTTCTCCTCATAGATGCATGTGAATCTAGGCCACGTCGCAGGAAGTCTAATCATGGTTACCATGATGAATTAGGAAGCAAAAGCCTGTTGTAGCAGTTTGCAACTTTATTATATCCAAAGTCTTTGATGTTTACATCACTCTCTTGGCATTGGACCAACCTAAGCACCCTGAGAAGATGGCAGTGAACACAGGGATTAAAGCCAGCCATAGAGATGGTTCATCCACAAAGAACCAAGAAAGCCCACCATGATGGCTGGTCCATGATGGTAAAGGCAAAAACCAGTTTGAGGATTTTGCCAAAGGGCTGATACTGCATGCTGAATGCTATTCATGAGCAGTTTAGCTGCTAGTCAGCTGAAACAAGGAGAATCGAACTTGGTGTTAATCTAATATAAGAATAGATACCATCATTGTTTTCAGTTAGTTCTATGTATCTATCTGTTTGCGAAACCTAGTAACTCCACTGTCAAAACTGTTGTAATACGTTTCTGCCTTGTTTGTACTTCTATATTCTCTGTTGTTCAAAGCAATGACTATTATCTGAAAAATCACAAAGCATAACATCTTTTCTCTCGCCAGTTTTTGAAAATAGAAACTCTAAAACTCTGCTAGGTCTCATGGTTACCCACAAGGGAATAGCAATTCTCTACCAAGCAGCATCACTGAGGTAGATAATGCCAGGTGTCAGTTAGAAAGAGAGGTGTTCTGGTGAAAAGTATTAGCTAATGACAGGCAAAAGGAAAGCAGTAGCTTTGTGGAGCTGAAAGGGCCTCTTGCGTGTGCTCCTTCATAGCGCTTGTCTGAATGATCATTTTTCTTCCCTTCAGCTGGAGGCTGTATGTGATCTATTAATATAATACCCTTGAAGGTGGCATGACCAACCCTGGTAATGCACACGGGCAGGAAGAGGCACTCATTTTCTTGGACAGCATTCATATACTACAGTGTGAGAAATGATGCTGTGGACCATAAATAGACTCTTAATTGCCTTAAGTGCACAGCCTGAAGATACATGAGGGAAAATTCCTTGAACTCCCTCCAGACAAGACACTACAGCAGGTTCATTATAGAAAAACAAAATTCAGTCCTCATGCCTAAAGAAAATAGAAACTTAGCACCTTTGACCCCTGACAATCTTCCAGGAAAACTTGGAGACCCTATGGAGTCTAAAATATATCAAACTTAGGAGGCAACTCCCAGCAATTCAGAAGACAGATTTATTTGTCAAAGTTTTAGCACCGTTAAAATTTAAGCTGTGTTTTTTAACAGTAATTCTGAGATGAAAAACAATGGTAATCAGGGGCTAAAACAGGGACAGTATCTTTGAAAAGGACCTCTATGCCTATTAAGAGTCAGCAACTGTGATTATCAAGTTATCTAAATCTAAAAGTACAATTGTAAGGATGTGTTACTTTAGATGCTTAAACCTTGGGGGGTGGAGGTGGAAGATAGGGGGAAGGAAGAGGGTTATTGTAGAAATATTAACAGATAACAGCATCCATGAAAAGAGTGCTGTAAATCAAGTGACATCCCATAAATCTAAGCAGACTATTTATGAAAACCTTGCTGAAAATCAGTGTGTCATTCCAATGTCACCATTACCCTGCAAATATAGAAGTTGGAAGTAATTTTTACAGCAAGA
>PPHD01022759.1:0-12720 GCA_002909625.1 Bambusicola thoracicus | reverse complement strand
GCCCAGAACACAGTTGGCCTTCTGGGCAGCAAGCTCACACTGCTGGCTCATGTCCAGCTTCTCATCTACCAGGACCCCCAAGTCCTTCTCCACAGGACTTCTCTGTAGGGGTTATTCCCCCAGTATGTATAAATACCTGGGATTGCACTTGGCCTTGTTGAACTTCATTAAGTTCACATGCACCCACTTCTCCAGCCTGTCCAGATCCCTCTGGATGGCTTCCCTTCCTTGCAATATATTGACTGCACAACTCAGTTGGGTGTCATCTGCAAAATTCCTGAGGGTGCACTCGATGCCATCATCTTTGTCACTGATGAAAATGTTGAAGAGTACTGGTTCCAAGACTGACTCTTGGGGTACACTACTTGTGACCAGCCTTCACTCAGACATAGAACCGTTGATCACAACCCTTTAGCTGTGCCCAGCCAACCAGTTCTTAATCCACCAAACAGTCCATCTTTCAAATCCATACCACTCCAATTTAGGGAGAAGGATGTGGTGAGGAACCATGTCAAAGGCTTTGTAGAAGTCCAGGTAGATGACGTCCATCACTGTTGCCTTGTTCACTGATGCTGTCACTCCATCATAGAAGGCCACCAGTTTGGCTAGGCAAGATCTGCCCTTGGTGAAGCTATGCTGGCTGTCTTGGATCACCTCTTCAACGCACATGTGCCATAACATGGTAATCAGGAGGATCTGCTCCATGATCTTCCAAGGAACAGAGGTGAGATCACCAGTCTGTAGTTCCTCAAGTCATCCTTTTTCCCTTTCTTGAAAATGGGAGTAATGTTTCCCTTTTTCCAGTCACTAGGGATTTAATCCAACAGCCATGATTTTTTAAATTTGAAGGAGAGCGGCTTGATAACCACATCAGCCATCTCTCTGAGAACCCTGGGGTGGATATCATCTGGCCCCATGGACTTATATACATTCCGTTTCATGAGGAGGTCTTGGACTTGTTCCACTGTTCCACAGGTGGGACAGAATCCACTCCTCTCACCCTCACTTAGGGTCCTGGCAGACGATTCTTCCAATTTATAATACAAGCCGCTACTACAAACTGCACATCTAAGGAAAGAGAGAGAGATTGAGTTTTTCAGATGTTCAGGTAGGATACTATGGACTGGTTGGCAGAAAACTAATATAGTGACCTGGATTTTTGACTCCTGAGGGTGGGAATGGGCTGATCTGTCTCACAGATGTCACACAGAAAGCCCAGGATGAACCTCTTTCTGTCCCTTCCCGAGACATCAGGATACTCAAAAGAGGCAAAAACAGGTCTTGAGCATTACAAAATTAATGAACTTGGCATAGTTGGAACCTACAGAAGGCATCACAGGAGAAAAAACGTCCCCATAATAGAGGTAGTAGCTGGATTACAGCTTGCAAAGAACTGGCTTACTCTTTAATGTACCAAACATAGGATAAAAGAAAACCATTTCTGTTGTTTTTATTTTGTTTGATTGTTTTGTTTTGTTTTTTAAGCTGAGAAGTATAGGAGGAAAAAGGTAAAGACTGCACGTTCAAAATGCAGTCAGTCGTAACAAACTAAAAGACAAATGTGAAAGACTGCTGTATGCAGTCTGCCTGCTTCCTGTAACAATACTCACAGCAACGCTTCAAAATACATGTTCAAAATGTTTTCTTTCCCTTCCTGTAAATTCTCTTTTTCCCTCTGCAGTCCTTCTATCAAAAAAAAACCAGGTCACAGGGCCCCAATAATGCAGATTGATGATTGTTGTCAGCATTACAAAACTATCCAATTTGCTACAACTTTCAGAAATACAGCTTCATTGTCATCAAAATAACATCAATACATTCAGTATATGTTTCTTAGCTATTTTAATTGAGATCAATTAAAGCAAATTAATGGGATCTGAATATTTTTACCAAGTGCTCAGAGTCTTTGAAAATTGAGCCTTCTCAGAGACAAGCTGTTAATTTTGGCTTACATGGATTTAGACCACAGCTGGCACAACTGGATTTTCAATCTAGTAAATGCTTCTGAAGTTTCACTGAATTTCCTTGCTTAGCTTATGTTGCCACTGACTATGAAAGACTGCAAAGTAAAGTATTCAAACAATATCATGCATTTCATTTTATTTTCTGCAGGAACATGCACGTTCTCCAAACTCAGAACACTTCTCAGATGCATAATCTGTTGCTTCTAACTTCTTATAACTGATACAGCTCCAGATCTCAGCTGGCAGCTTGGGTAAAACAATACATTCGCTTTTCTGAAATTACCCTTCACCTATCCTTTTGTGTGCTGCACACAGGACCCAGACCAAATATCAGGAATGCTACCCATCACAAACACTTTCCATTCCTTCTGAAGTTAACACAGCAACGTGTTAATAAGTGCGACAGCATATTCTAAAACGACTGCAATCTCTAATAGTTTAGAAGGTATGCCAAAGACTTTTAGCACAGGATGGGGTTTAATCTGATATAATCCTCTAAAAGGATTAGTTCCTGAAGAATTTTCATATCTTGGCTTTTAGCCAAGGTATTATTAAGGTGACAGTTTAATTAGAGAAAGTTGAATGAGCCTTCCGAGGTACAGGAAGGAAAGAAACCTCACCTCAAGAGAGTTTGAGAAAGGTAGGAAGATATGTAACTTGGATTTTGGCAGTAATAAAAATCTGATACTCCCTAGCAATGAATGAAAGCATCAACTGTAAATGCAAAGTCCACGCTTCTCCAGAAAATCATCACTCCATCTGCAGATATTCCTGTGTTGTTTCTACTTGAAAACTGAAGTCCAGCTGCGACCCAAGTGGTATTCAGCATTGTCTGGGAAGGTACAGACTTGAGAATGAGAATTCATGGGAAGATAAGAGTGAGTGGGAGGTGTCAGGTTGAGAGATAAAAGAAAGAGGTGTGTAGAACAAATACTGCATTAGAAAATGAGAACCTGAAAGCCAGGCAACCGGGTATGGCCTGCAGCTCCATCTCATGCAGCCCCAAGGCACACCTCTGTTTTGGTATTTGTGCATTTGCAACAGTTCCCCAGCCTGACACAGATGTACAGACAGGAAAAAATGCAGCAAAATAAATAAATAAATCGAATTACGTTGAAATAAAAATTAAACAAAAATTAAACAAAATTCATTGCAAAATCTTCAAGCAATGCAGTTAAGCCACATCTGCTTAAGAGAGAAAATTTCTGAGAACTTGACGCAGGGTCCTCCCTGGCTGTGTGTGTTAACTTCATGATCTCCCTTTGCTAGAAAATTGTAAAAAACACATCACAAAACACCTGAACAAGTTACAAAAAGCAAATACTTCTTCCAAAATTTAAAATATCAGCCCTGCAGTCACACACATAGGTGGCAGCATTTTTTCTTAGAGAAGCCTAATGCTGCCTGCTCATGTTCCTCCTTTCATTGCTCTTTTCAAGTATATTTTTCAAAGTCTTTCCGAGACCAGAAGATGTAGATCCATTTGTTTATCCTGGAAATGCTTATTTTTATCCTCAGTATTTTTTTTTCTTGTAATTTATTCTGACCCTTGAGCCTGGATTTTTATCTTGTAAACTGGTTAGCTAATATCTTGGCTTCCTTTATCTCCATGTGAAGAATTATTCTTTTGAATGCTGTGCTAGCTTAAACCATATGCTTGACTGGAATCAGTATCTGCTTCTGGTCTTAGCCTCTTTTATAGCTGCTCCTCTTAAAGCTTTCAGCTAGGTAATGGTTCAGATGTCATTCACTTTCCTCCCTGCACTGGACAGAGGGTGAGCTCAATTAAAAAAATAAATAATCTTTGTTTAAAACCTATTTCCAAACTGAGGCTCTTTACAGAGTGCCATTGAATGAAACTGAGGATTCTGTTCCCCCAAAAGGCCATCAGACAGAGCTTGAAGTCAGCCAATCCAGGCCAGTGTAAAAAAGCATAAAGCAAATCTCTCAAGAATTGCAGTGCTATGACCAGAAACGCTGTTGTTTCCCAAAGGATCTAGGTTTTGTGGAGGCATAGAAATATGACTGAGTAACCATGAAAATTCTCCCATAATCTGACCTTCCCCTCACAAAGATTAAGGTCTAATAGCAAGATCAGAGAAAGTGGGCTCTCTCAGACACAGGAGACAGCTGGGAAATCTCAAGGCTGGCGGTAAACCCTATCGTATTGTGCATTTGTTCACAAGGAGGGAAGGTCACATCTTAAGTGTCAGTGCTAGATTAAAGTATGCAGTTACTTCATTCAGCCACGCATGCAGACACAGGGAAGAGGAAGCATCTGCCCCCAAAGTAGGGTAATTAAATTAACTTATTCACTCTTTAAGGAATCTTCACAAATAAATTTGAATTGCCTGTCTCAGTCCTGCACAGCTTTTGAAAATGGGAGTTCCTAGGCTGAGCTCAGAGTAAAACAGATGTCAGAAAATGAAAAAGAAAGAAGAAACTCCCAATGAGTGAGTGGACAGAATTAACACCCTCTGAGAGATACAGAGGCATCTGTTTGTCCCTGCCACCAAGGAACTGTGACAACCTTTGTCTAGGGGTTGGATTCCTGGAGCAGGGTCAGGAGATGGCCTGGGTGCTCCTCATGTGCTTCACCACAAGGACCAAGACAGCCCCCAGGCTATTTCCCAAGCCTCAGCAACTGATTTCATTTAGGGTATGGACAGAACTGCTGATGGTTTGGAACTGAAAACCAGCACAGAACAAGGTTTTATTCAAAGCAAGCAGCTCTACTTCAATCCCCAAAGAGCAGGCTTTGATTTGAGAAGATTAAAGCCTTTACTCCCCATAAAGTATTGTTTTGTGACCATAAACAAAGTTTTCCAATGGTCGACTTTCATTTCCAGAAAATTTGCTATTTAGCCATCCTAACTGAAGACTGAAGACGGTGTTCAGTGAGATGCAAGTGCTGTAAATCATGGATGAGACAGAATCCTTCCCTCCGCAGAAGTCAGAACAGGGATCTCCTACTTCCTAACAGTTAAATGCATCACCATCTGCAGCAACTTTATTGGATATTTAAGAAGACTTCCAGAATTGAAAAAGACTTTTTGTTAAATAACTTCTAGATTTAAAAAAGAAAAAGAGAGAGAGAGAGAGTTTTAATGTCACAAATGCTTGGGCTGTGCTTCAGATTCTGGGAAGAAATTTAAATGTGACCATTATGAAGTACACCAAACTTCACGAAAGCTCAAAGCTCAAGCAAGGCAAGCCAGCATCCTCACCAGTGGAATTTACTGAGCTATTTAGTTTTTCAGCCAGCACCTTTATTAAAGCAACCAATGCAGACAACAAAAGCCCCACTAAATGTCTGGCCAAAAACTGTAATTTGATCCTTTTAAATCTCAGATTCAGGTCACGTATGTACTACTCGGAAGGGAATTACACATGCAGTATCAAAGGCCCACGGTGATGGATATGGTCTTGGCTCACAGGCTTTATAACATACTGAATTTCAATCCTCGGAGGGTCTTGTATTCTGCTAGCTGCTCTAAGATAAGGTAGAAGAGACCAAATAAGGTAATTAAATGAGACTAAAAGCATATCCTGAGAGGCTTGCCTTATTTTTTTAAAGCTGTTTTCTGTATTTCCATGCATACAATAGCAGAGATTGGAGCCCAGCCGATGTGCTGTGAAGAGGGACAGTATCTTCATGACTGACGAAATTTCCCAGATGCAGCCATTTATATGGGAACAAAGTTCAGAGTGAAAGTTGTTAACTAAACATGTCCTGGGTACCCTCATCTTACTGACTGAACAAAATATCAGTGCCTGCAGCATAACTGCCCCCTGCACCAAACTAAGAAGCAAGTCCCACCACGGCTTGCCACTGTTGGAAGATGCTTTGTGCCCTGCACATACTGTGGCAGAGGCCAGATTGAAGCTGCCACTGCAGCACTGAGCACTTGTGAACCAGTGCTGGACAGGCTAGCTCTCCCTCTGCATATCGTGCTGGCCACACCACCAACACAGAAGCCCTGGGCACACTGGTGTGGCCACACTGCACCCATAGGTGTGGCATAGGTGTGGATGGAGGATGAGGAAGCAGCAGAAAGGCACATTTCTTCTGCTGTGCCTGTTCCTGTCATTCACAAGCCTGTCATAGTTCTTCTACAGAGAGTTGATGTGGTAGCTAAACCTCACGCTTACAACACTTAGCTCAGCCTTGTAGACAAGCAAAGGTAGTTTTTCTTGTGGATGAGGCAGATAATAGCTTACAAGTATCACTATTTTGCTTGCACACCATGTCTGAAAAGACAGTGTAAACCTCCCTGGCACTTATCATAGCATCATAGAATGGATTAGGTTGGAAAGGACCTTAAAGACCATCCAGTTCCAACCCCATGCCATGGGCAGGGCTGACCACCGCCAGCTCAAGCTGCCCAGAGCCCCATCCAACCTGGCCTTGGGCACCTCCGGGGCTCGGGCACCACAGCTTCTCTGGGCAGCCTGTGCCAGGGATTCACCGCCCTCTTGAGCAACAAATTTCTCTTCATGTCTAAATTAAATCTCCCCTCTTTTTGTTTAAAATCATTCCTCCTTGTCCTGTCACTATCAGACAGTGTAAAAAGTTGGCCTCTCTCCTGTCTATAAGCTTCCTTCAAGTACTAGAAAGTCATAATGAGGTCTCCTTGGAGCCTTCTTTTTTGCAAGATAAACAAGATCAAATCCCTCAGTCTTTCTTCACAGAAGAGATACTCCAGCCCTTACCTTGCAGACCCTCCTATAGACTCACTCCAGCAGCTCCGTGTCTTTCTTTTTTGGATGCCTCACACCTGGAATTAGATCAATAAAAACTGCTGGAGGGAGAGGAAAAACAATACTACAAAAATAAGCTCGTATTTCCTGTACATTAGCATAATTTCGAAGGTTTTAATATTTATTAAAATGCATCCTTTACATACTTGATCTCTCACTTTCCTATTGCATCTCCCAAGTATGATTGACATTCTCCCCAGAGCAGCCCTAACTCAAACTTCTCTGGCCTTCAGGGAAGCACAGCCAACCAATTGCAGTGACAAGTATCACCTAAAGTTTAAGGCAAGTTCATAACCATACCTTAGTGCTCATTGTAAGCCAGACATTGGCATTAATACTTAAAATAAACTGGAGCTGGATAGAAAACCCCCCTTGATACCCCACCTGTCTCTCCCTTTGTCCTCCAGCACTACATGAGATACTGATCAACAAGAGGCCACGCAGAAGACATTGTCCATCTCAATCATAATGCTAATTGTAATTTTACTACCAAATCTGACAAGAGTTATGTGTAGGACAGCTGACCAACTTAACACTTGCTCATACTATAAACAAGGATGAAGGCAAGTTACAAAACTTCAGACTTTCTGTTCAGGTTTGGGGTAAGAAACCCTCTCTACTAAAACAAGTGGGAGCTGTGACATTAATGATTTTGCTGTGAGGATCGGTCTTTATCTATATGCTTCATAAATTTTGTCTCTTAATACCCACTCTTAAATACAGAAAGGACAATCATATCAAACAGATTAACCAATTTTTTTAAAAAATCAATGTATAAACCAACAGCTTCAGCCAAAACACACTTTAGGCTTTTGTTTCCAGCTTGAAAATCTTAAGTTGGTGTCCTTTCTCTTCTGTATTACCCTATTCAGCCTCAGCTTTCTCATTCATGATCTTCATAAATGTCATCGGTATAATCCTCTGAAGTCCTATTTCTGTCAGTTCAGAACTCACCTCTTGACAGTGTTTAGCACCTTCCTCTTCCCAGGAGCTTCATATTGTGAGTTCCCCTCAATTTTATCTACGTTATGGAATCCTTAAAGTTGGAAGGAACTGTTAAAAGTCATCTAGTCCAACTCCACTGCAGTGAACAGGGACTTCCACAGCTAGACCAGGGTGCTCAGAGCCTGGTCCAGCCTGACCCTGAATGTCCCTAACAATGGGGCATCCACCACCTGCCTGGGCAACATGTCCCTGTGCCTCATCACCCCCACTGTAAGAGACTTTTTCCTAATATCCAATCTAAATCTCCCCTCTTTTAGT
This sequence comes from Bambusicola thoracicus, assembly GCA_002909625.1. Lineage (NCBI taxonomy): Eukaryota > Metazoa > Chordata > Aves > Galliformes > Phasianidae > Bambusicola > Bambusicola thoracicus. The sequence continues at coordinate 4,732 of PPHD01022759.1, read as the reverse complement.
TCAAAACCATTTCTCCTTGTCCTATCACCACAGACTCTGCTGAGGAGTCTGTCCCCTTCTTTCCTGTCTCTCCCCTTTAGATACTGAAAGGCCACTATCAGGTCTCTCTGGAGCCTTCTCTTCTGCAGGCTGAACAGCCCCATCTCTCTCAGCCTGTCCTCATAGGAGAGGTGTTCCACCCCTTGGATCATTTTTGTGGCCCTCCTCTGGACACACTCCAACTGGTCCATGCTTCCCCTGTACTGAGGTCTCAGCATTTGCAGAGGTGCAGATCTTCTGGCATTTTCATTTTGCTGGCATCAGGTATTTGGGGTTTCAGGTGACAATGTCACACCAGCAGAGAGTTGTCAAGTTCACAATCAATATTTTACTTAACTGTACTTTCCAAACATTTACTATCAATGCACATTAAAACTAACATATTTATGTTTGGAACACTTCTATTTTAAACAGTAATTAAAGAGTTTCTTCACCAGGACAGGGTATGCCAAGTGTCAGCCCTCCAGTCCTTTAATGAATTTACGTTGTCTGGGTAGATCTTTGCACTTGCATATGGTCTCACTGAAGTAAATACGCTTTTCCCCATTCAGAGTTGGTCAGACGATCCAAGCCTTGTGGTTACAGTTCAACAGAAATATTATTACCAGTACCTTGTTTTGCAAGCAAAGCAGCAATCCTACTGCGGCCACAAAGCCTGCCAAATTAATTGCTAATTGCATTCAAAAATTAGGTGCAACTTCAAGTTACTGTCAAACAGTAACGTCTATTCCTATTTTGTGCCATGTGCTTAGGATTATATGCTATCCAGCCAGAACCCAGCAGCACGACAGCGTTTCCACTGCTCACTCAGTCTTCTGGGCCGAGATTGGGCAGGCAAGGGCTGCTCCCCACAAACGTCAGCTCTTTCTGAGCTTATTTTACAACAGATGGTTGCAATCAGCTTTTACCAATAAGCACAAATGAACAGTAATGTTTAAATTCTTAGCATCCTCTAGATAACGTCTCATGTAAACAGGGGTAAATTGCATATAAAAAATGACTTTAAATATGTTTAAAGCAACTAGATCTATTTCAGCATTCCTCTGAAAAATGAGAGCACGAGTTCTTGAATATCCACACTGCAAGGGGCCCCAAGTTTGCGTCCCACTGGATTAGCCAAACAAGTTCCTGCTAAGAGCACTGCCAAATGCTGGAGATGACAGGATATGGAGCATGTATGTCATCCTCCATAAACAAAGCAACTGCCAGAATAGCTATTCACACTGCTTTTGCACAATGTATTTTGTTTCTAAAATGTGAACAATCACTCTTCACTCCATAGTGAAGCAAACATAAGATTAGGAGGTCTGTCAGTCTCAGCCAGAGAACACTGTGCTGAAAAGAATATTTCTGAACAGGGAGTGAGGGGGTCGGGGGTGGTTAGAAAAGACAAAGCAGGAAATTTCCTTGAAAAAAACACAGGCTAGTAGCAGCAAGCATAAGCAGCACTGACACCTGCTGCATCGCTCAAAATCTAACACCACTTTTTAGGAAATCAGCCTTAACTCTGCTTCCTACAAAGGACTTTTCTTCCTAACTCAGCCTCATAACTTTGTGCTGAGTACGCTATCCAAGCTCTTGCTTACTTAGGGAGAAATTAAGCTTATCCCCACATGAAAAGTATTTTCTGTAATTTTTGTCATGAGCAGAGGGAGCTTGGGGGTCAAGGACTAGCCAGAATTTTTATGAGTGTCATAGTGGTGTTTCTTCTGTTATTTTACAGTCTTATTCACTCTACTTCTTTGTTCTCACCCTTTCAACCCCATTTGTTTCACACCACAGGGGGTGTGAAAAAATAAAAATAAAAATCAGGAAGCTCAACATTATGGCATTCCCTTAAGGAGCTCTGTAGTAAGTGTTTGCCTAACCCTTCCAAACATTTTCCTGTCAGTTAAAGATCTGACCGCACACATGTGGGTCTCCTCCTGAGTGACACAACCCTTCAGCAGAACAAGCCGAGAGCAGAACGAATGCTTCTGCTGATGCTTTTAAGAAAGAAAACTACCAAAGACACTTCTAAAAACAAAGAGGTAAGCCGAGAAGGAATGGTCAGCCCTTAAAATCTTGGGAAGCTGAAAAGTAGGTAAAAAGATGAATTTAAGACTCCCTTGCGGGTTACATCTCAGTCCACCTCAAAGTAATAATGATGTTACCAAATCTTTTGTTTCATAGGTATCTTTTTCTGCTCATGAACGCACACACACCTCTGATTAGAATACAGTTGTTTTGGAGCAAGAATGCTGACAAAGTGAAATGTTAAATATGTCATACAATAAAGTAAGTGTTTACTGTCTTTGTTTTTTTCCCAAACAGGATGGATCTCTCCTCCCATAAAATACAATGGACAGGTCTGTTAATTCAACACAGATGCATAGTTTCCTTCAGAAGAAAAAGCAGTTACAGTACGTGAGTTAAATTTCATGTGGACTAAATATCCCAACCATATTCTGCCTTTAAACTACTCAACAGGTCTGTTTTTCAAAACCAGTAATCACCATTTTTTTTGAAAGTAGAAGGAGTCACTAGATTCAGTTCATTGTTTCTGCAGTTGCCCTGGAGGTCAGAGCCAAGTAAGCAGGGGGGCAAACCTAAATGTAGGCAGGGAAGCATGTATGTTTTACCCGCAGCAACGCTAATCAGTCTTGCTTATTTATTTATTTATTGGTTGGTTGGTTGGTTTTCTGTGACCAAAACATTAAATTTCTGCTGTATAAAAAAAATCTCTCTGTTTTTTCAAATCATACTCAGATGCGGTGATGTCCATAGATGGGCCTCTCCAGGACCGTGATCTGCATACGTTCTATTTGTTGCAATATGCAACTCCCATGAGACGGATTCATGGAAATGGAATCTAAACACAGACTGCCAGAAGCCCAGAATGTGAAAAGTCACATTATCTGGCCTGAGCTAAAACACAGATCCTGGATCAGTGTAGCCAGAGACAGCTGGATTAACGCAAACAGCAGCGAGACCCTCTCTCATCACAGGTGGCTGGTAAACTGCAATTACAGTCAGTCCCAGACGATTTCAAAACCACAGATAACCATAAAATATTAGGTATGTCTCCCTTAGATCATATCTTAATATACTTCAACTGTTCTAATGAAAGCTAACTGCTTTCTCAGGGTGACCAAGTGTGCATGTTCTCAAGTACACACTTGTTACCATGCTACTCTTTTGCCTTGCTCTCCCGATGTAGGTGTAAAGCCTGCATCTAGTGGCACTGACAAAGTGGCAGTGTTAGGCCCCCTGGTGTGAGTCTCAGCATACTGAGAAGAGGAAAAAAAAAAACGCCACAAAATTCCCATGTTTCTTCTAACAGATGCTTAAGCCCCCAAGGTAGCCAGAAAAGAACACTGAGTTAAGGCCCCATTAATCATTTCCAGTGCGCTGCACTTTTAATTAAAGTTCTGCCCTGAACAAGCATTTAAGTGCTTAGAAAAAGACCAAGCAAGGCTTACTGATATTTATTCTATGCTTCGTGCAGAGAATGAGGTTGAAGTAAGGCCCAGCAGGAAGGAAAGTAAGTCACACTGTGCTCTCTGCTAGACATTAAGCAGATAATATTAGCCCGATCTATAAACCCACATTAATGAAATGACAAAAGGAAGGACAAGCTATCAGTAATTAAAATAAACACAAGTAAATATCTGGTAGGCTTGAAGAGTACTAGTAACACACATGTCAATACAGAACACATAGCTACATAAAATGATATTTATTAAAAGTAAACATCCTTGGATCTGCCAGAAGCTGTTGTTGAACAGGCACTGGGCACCGAGTTGAAATGGGGACTATGGGGAGTAAAACGGCAAGGACACCCAGGGCATGGCAAGTCAAGGGTCTCTGTAAGGGGAGTGAAGACCCCTTGATGCCCCTGGGTAAAGCTTTTGGAATTGTGTCAAATTCTAGAGTAGTCAGAGACATGAGATGGAACAAGGAAAAAGTAAAAACAAAGGCTAGAGACATGGCCCAGTTCCTACAGCCCCCTCAGGGGTGGGGGATGCAGGGAGCAGTAAGATCCCAAGGATGAGGAGTTGAACATCACACACTGAGGTGGGAATCTCCCCAGCCTAAGTCAGGAAAGGATCAGTGTTGGGGACGTTATTTAAGAAACTGTCAGGAAAGACAGGGTGACCCAGAGAAAATCCCTAGTCAAGAAGTCTAAATGCAAATGGATTGCTAGGAGGGTCAGAGGATCACTGTCTTTCCCACCAGTATAAAGATCGATAACCTGTAGGGTGGGTCTGGATTAGAAGGAGGTACATTTTCTAGTGACACTGGAGCCTCCCGATCCACACTACAGCTCCTTTCCAGGGAGGGGGTTGATAACTCTCAGGTGCCTCTTCAGTAATTCAAGGGACCAGTGGGAATGATGATGAAGGGGTACACCTCCTTCAGCCACTGCTGTGGGAGACAAATTTGAGATGCATGAGTTTTTGTGTGTACCAAATTGTGATTTCAATCTATCGGGAAGGGATTTAATGGCTAAATCAGGAATACTAATTAATATAACCGAGGGACAAAGTGGATCTAATACTCTAGTAACCCTGCATAAATGATCACGAAAAGCCCATGCAGAAGTTGACCCTATGGTCTGGGCTATACTAGGAAACTGTGGAAAGTTGGAAATGGAACCACTTAAAATTACATTGAATCAACCAGGACACATAGTTTCTAGGAAGCAATATTG